>CM025644.2:6455531-6469676 GCA_014621495.2 Entosphenus tridentatus | reverse complement strand
TTGACCAGCATTGTGAAGTATGTTCAAACAACCCACTACCCCATTGACCAGCATGGTGAAGTATGTTCAAACAACCTCACTCCTCCATTGACCAGCATGGTGAAGTATGTTCAAACAACCTCACTACCCCATTGACCAGCATGGTGAAGTATGTTCAAACAACCCACTCCCCCATTGACCAGCATGGTGAAGTATGTTCCATCAACCCCACTACCCCATTGACCAGCATGGTGAAGTATGTTCCAACAACCTCACTCCCCCATTGACCAGGATGGTGAAGTATGTTCAAATAACCCCACTCCCCCATTGACCAGGATGGTGAAGTATGTTCAAACAACCCACTACCCCATTGATCAGCATGGTGAAGTATGTTCAAACAACCCCACTCCCCCATTGACCAGGATGGTGAAGTATGTTCAAACAACCCACTACCACATTGACCAGCATTGTGAAGTATGTTCAAACAACCCCACTACCAGATTGACCAGCATGGTGAAGTATGTTCAAACAACCCACTCCCCAATTGACCAGCATGGTGAAGTATGTTCCAACAACCTCACTACCCCATTGACCAGCATGGTGAAGTATGTTCCAACAACCCCACTACCCCATTGACCAGCATGGTGAAGTATGTTCAAACAACCGACTACCTCATTGACCAGCATGGTGAAGTATGTTCAAACAACCCCACTCCCACATTGACCAGCATGGTGAAGTATGTTCAAACAATCCCACTCCCCCATTGACCAGGATGGTGATGTATGTTCAAATAACCCCACTCCCCCATTGACCAAGATGGTGAAGTATGTTCAAACAACCCCACTCCCCAATTGACCAGCATGATGAAGTATGGTCAAACAACCCCACTCCCCAATTGACCAGCATGATGAAGTATGGTCAAACAACCCCACTACCCCATTGCCCAGCATGGTGAAGTATGTTCAAACAACCCCACTACGAAAGTATAAACTACATAGTATCATCAGTATACTAAATATACTCTCCAATAAGCTGAGCTACTAACAGTAAGTAATACATTACAATTCTACGTCGCATATTATATTTTTTTGCGACATAGAATTGTAATGTATTACTTACTTAGTTTTTTACGTGGTTGTTTAGTTACTGCAGCTACATACTATTAACATTCCTTCTCTTTATTAATGCTACCCTTATCCCCTCCCTTTGATGCTGCTAATCCTGCATAATGCACAGGCATAATATGACTTTGAAACCCCCCCGCCCACCTCCTACGCATTTCACAAGTAGTATTAATCACATACCTGCATTTCCCATAAATATGCTAAATTCCTCTTGATATGCAAATTATTTTGTCAAGGCGCCCTTCCCCCCTTCCAACCCAGCTTAAATATATGCTCCAAGCGTGGTGTTGTTTCATTCAGACGCTGTCTCCCCGACAGACCTGGTCTTCACCTGAGGACGGCTACTTGTGTTGTGGCCGAAACGTCGTGACAATTATTTTATTATTTTTATTTTTATTATTTTATTACTTCCCTTCTACGTGACTTTACCGAAAGAACCAAGAAGATGACTCCCTGCAGTCACGAAAGCTTTAAATCGAAATGGTGAAGTATGTTCAAACAACCCCCCACGAACGACATTGCTCAAGAAAGCATTCGCCCTGTTTGTTCATTAATTATTCAAACTCTTGATAGGATTGGGAATTATATTGTAATAACAATAAGAATAATCCCACTAAACTCAAACGGTAATTTTATCAGACGCTCAAGTGAGTTCATGTTAAATGCCAGTTGCAACGTTGCGCAGGATCAAAAGCGTGCCCGGCAGATGAAATGCGTAATTGATGGTAAAGCTATGGGCATGTGCAGAAAATAAATAAATGGCCCGCATACAAAGCGACTCTGAGCGGCTTGCAGAACCAATCCCGGTAAGTTGAGCGTCACTGTGAACACAATCAATCTAACTCTTCGCCCTCCACCCACGCCCCCCCCCCGCCCCCCAAAAGTGAGCAACAATCATCTGTTTGAAGACACACACACACACAAAAACAAACATTCTGCTTCATGCCAAACAATTTGGCGGACGCGTTAAGTGAGTTACGCGTCCGTGTAGATTAATTGGTGAAAGTGACGAATGATCAGTCAGGCTACATTTTCTTTTCTATAAAAAAAACACCCCCACACACCACGGGTATGTGTCCCCCACTCGTCTTTGGCGCGCGGCATGCCTAAGTTGTGCCTTAACTGATGGATCGCCATTTGAGAGAAACATTAGTAATGCACGTGCTATATATTCACGTGACAACGCTTTGGCAGCGGCGTTGGCAGTTTGGCATGAGGATCTGCAATAAGTTGAATCCATTTGTGTTGCGATTCCCGAGTGCTGGCGCAGAAGCGCATGCCGCATGCACAATACATAGACCCCTCGTGTGGCCACACAGTTGGTGCTGGGGAGTGGGGGAGGTATTAGCGAACCCCTATTTAGGGTGGCGGCGAGGGTTGAATTGACATCACCATGTCCGGCCACCTTTGTCATCCCACTGCCGATGTCAACGCGCAACATTCAGTTTTGTTGCCAAAAAAAAAGGGGAAAAACCTTATTATTATGTCTTATAGTTGTTATTGTTTGACTTGCATCATATTGGGATTTTTACACACAGCGTTGTAATATAGTGGGGTTTTTTCTGGAAGATTTGCTGTTTTTTTCCTGGATGTTTCTGTTGCGCGTCGTCGCTTTAAGATGTTCTCTGTTCATATTTTGTTTGTTGCGGTTGCACCCGACTCAAGAGCCGCATGGCTCACAGGGCTATACCTAATAAATGAAACTTGAAACATGCTAAGGTACTCAACAAACCCATTTAAGGCCGAATGAAGAACACAGTGGAGGCCCGAGATTTGGCGTAAGAATAAAAATAAACGGACAGAAATGACCGTAACAGTTTTAGACGTTTCATTACTTGCCTGAAGAATTGTTCCAAAGAATTACAGCGTTGTGTGAATAATAGATTTAAAGACTGTTCTCGTTCCCATCATAGTTACTGGGGATAGAAACGTTTGGAATTGAAGTGCTGTGGCCCTTCCAGTGGCTATTGTTTGAAACATCACCCATTGTGTAACATTTCCACTATAGGACAGCGTTATCATTGAATGTGAGTCTTTATTATTTGTGCTTGTGCATCACTGCCAATGCAGTATCGGAATTTTTCTAACAGTTGTCGTTTTTTAATATTTTTATTATTATTATGAAATTATTTTCTTGTGACGCACTACAGAAAGAAAAGTAGAGTCAATGATTCAATGGATGGAGAAAGAGATAGGAAGGTGGAGGGATGTCAGGACTGAAGTCGCCAAGACGGACAAAGAGGGCATGGCTCGAGTCAGGAGCGAGCACCGGGGCAGGAAATAAGGAATGACCCAGCCAAGATATCGGTGAAAATGAGATGTATGTTGAACTTTTTCCGCACCGTACGTAGCCAACCGTGCTAATCGGAGGTGCGGGGGAAGAACAAACTGAACGTGAAAAGCAGTTCTTAAGAAATTCCTTTTCAAACTCGATTTAAAGGTGCAATTCTCCGGTGACTTCCTAATATCGGAAGCAAGAGCGTTCCAGACGGCCGCAGAAGCGCATCTGAAAGTGCGGTGACCATCTTCGTTCGATGGCCAGCCAAGAGCGGCTGCTGCTAGGATGACAGGAAACGACCAGAGAGGAGGGAAGAGTGGGAGAGCTCAGGAAGGAGTAAGCTGCATGGAGCAGCAGCGTCTGTTTTCAGAGGGGGCGGAGAGAGGGGGAGGGGATTTGGAGTGGGGGTGGCACCCACAACCACAAGTCACGTGATTTTACGGGAGGCTTGAGCTGATTTGAGACAGGGATTCGATTTGTTGTTGTTGGTTAATTCAATGGAAGCGAAACATGGACAAGATGGCCTGGTTTATGTCCATGCACTTTGTAGCGGCACTCACAAGCGTTTCTGAATGTTTTTCTTGTTGTTCCGTACAAAACTTTCATTAAATTTATGTTTAAAAATAGGGTGAGACGGCATGAGTGGCATTCTGCACCGTTCGTGCTCAGAATATTGCAACCCCATTATCGCGCGGCGATTAAGCAACACTTATCCCTTAACCAGCGTTTGGCGGCATTCGTCAGCTGGGTCCAGTTTTCCTGGCACAAAGCGTGGTTTCTGCATTAACCCGATGCCTTTGGAGTAAGAGAAACAAATGGGTAGGGTGCTTATCGCATCGTTAGCGGGAAGAAAAAAAACCCTGATTGTAGATTTTACATTTCGACTTCTACAATCGGTGCACGGTGAATAGAAAACACCTTGCCGCAATTGTATTCGCGGTACTTGATTAATCATGGTAACCTTTATGCACTCTCTGTAGTTTTAAGTCTTGCCGAGAGGCAAAACGCAGAGACATTGCAGCTATATGGATGTTATCACCCTCGCCTGGTAAGCAGGAGGTCGTGGTTTCGACCCCAGACTCTGACTATGACTGTTGTATATTTGTAGTTTGCGTGTTCTCTCTCCCCATGGTGGTCGCGTGGATATTTCTCTGGGTCCTCCAGTATTTCCCTGCACATTTAGAAACGTGCATTTATTCTATTTGGCTGCTACTATAAATTCCCACAGGATGATATCCGCCACTTAGATACGCTATTATGTGTGGCCAGGTCTCCTCTTACAATGTGAATAGCTCCGTGTGTTTTACCTGATAAAATAACATAGTTTAGTTTCTGGATGTGAAAGACATCACGTGAGAAACATTGAATATATACATATACACATATTTATACATGTGCTTGAAAGTGACCAGATTGAGGATGATACATTTGTTTTATTTGTGCCAATAAGTGCACTCATGCGTAATTGGTGTGTGAGAAAACATAACCACATTTGCATGAACTAATTATAAATGCATTGCTTGGAGGAACATTTGCACCCTGGCATTCTAAACAGAAAACTTGAACATGGAGGAGAAAATAATCCAGCAAACTATTCTGAAAGTTTTTTTAAATGTATTTATAAAAGCACAGTACGGCCTCAAATTTGTTCGCCTTTTTTTGTACAGGCACCGTAATGTGGGTTCATTTCCAGGTCATTTGCATAATTCATACCTGTCAAACCCTTATCAGTGGCTACCTTTTTAAATCCTTTATATTAAGTTCACTTGCGCGCTTGCTTGCTTACGACCGTGCAAATCTTTCGGTCGTTTTTTAACCCACTTCCCGTGATCCAATCGAGCTGACATTTTCCACACAGACTCGTTGTGCGTGACAATTAATGTTCGTGAAAAAATGTTTCCAAAATTTTACACTTTTTAGGACAAAAATATTATATTGAATTACCAATTGCTTAATGCTGGCATGCAATCATCTGACCCATAGGTGGCAGCCATCTCAAGCCAGAGGACGAGAGGACTCTAGCCGCCACGCATATAACGGATGTATAGTGAAAAACTTAGTTTTTACGGGTAAATTTTTTACAGACCAATTCAGACCTTATTGGTCACCCCGTGCCCTTACAAATCTCATATTTCATCCTACAAAGTCCCACCACAAGGGAGAAACACAAACAAATAGACACATTATTCTTCATTTTGTTTTTGCCCGTATTGAAATGGCTGTACGCCGTATGGAGCTGAAAACTCAATTTCCCTACACAAGAATACGGGCAAACCGTATGGGTTGACAAGTATGATAATTTTTAAACTGGTGTTAAAAGCTTGTCTTGGGGCAGAGGGCTCCCTTAGACCCGGTGAAACAAGCCTAGATCTTGCATTTCCCTGGCAAAACAACTCGCACATGTGCAGTGTATAGCCTTAGTAGGTGCTTACTAACACTACCCACTAATCTGGAGTCGGTGTGCTTGCTGGGAGCTATAATATTTTGCACGCTGGGTGGTATAAGCACATGCTATGGGGATGCTACCGTGGGGGCAGTGGTTATCTCACTGTACTTGCGATCCAGAGGTTGCCGGGACAATTTGCCAGCGCAGCAATGGTGCAACTTTCTTAAATTTACTGCCAACGTATCCTTGTTCACCCAGAAGTTCAAATGAGATTGCATGTGGTGAAGATGCTATTCTGGCAAATCGCCCGAAGATGCTGGATTTAATTACCAGCGAAACGTCGTACTCAAATTCTAAATGTTGTGGATTCACTCTTCAAACACACCGGTGGACTGAAGAAGTAACTAATTGTCATTTTGTTAAGGTGACGCATTTTTTACTGATTGGCCATGTCGGGTGGTGGAGGGTTGTGACACATTTATACTTACGCGATCTAACCCTATGATTAATAATACTGGTCGTGAAAGCCTACGTGTTAAAGTGACCAGATGTTATTGGCAAGAGCACTCCAGGGAAACTAATCGGGCCCTGTTCTATCTTGTATATGAACTAGTCATACAGCTTGGAGCATCTGAATAGCCCATCGGCCTCTTGAGTTGTTTTTCAGACTAACGCACCTGTAATACGCACAGTTCTGATATTAGCAACACGTTTAAATTACTACTGGGAGGAGATGCAGAGCAATTTCTGATATGCACTACTTGGGATATTAGCACCGCTGGACTTTCTCACTAAGGGAGCGCTGTAATGAATCTGTGATTGATGAAAAAAAAATAGAATGCATCCAAGTAATTCAAGCACAACTGCTGGATATAATCGGTACATTAAGGCTAGAGCCAGGCATCTCGTGGGTCCGCAGGAAGGATGTAAGATTAACAAATATCCACTTGAATCAAGGAGGGCAATCGTCAGCGATTGTAGAGGGCAAGGGGTCTCTGGATAAAGCGTAGAGGGCCCTTAGCTTTGGTGCAGAAGAACAAGATTTGGCTTCTGAGTGAAGATCAGGTGTTAAAGATGAGTGCTTTAGCCTGGAACGGTTTTTTTGCTTTTAGCCCATGATCCGAGGGGGTTGGCTGGTAGCATCCGGGATGCCAAAGGCTACTCGTATCTACTATGGCCAGTACCCAGTATGGCCATAAATCGTAAGAGTAAATTCCATCTGTTTTCTAGAGCACAATTAATATTTACTTTCACATTCCGTAGTTTCATATCACGTTTTGTTTATTCCCAAAATTGTATTCTGTTGTCGCACTATGGTAGTGTATTATTTGCCTTTATTCTCACAATAAAGCTACCGTGGTGACCTAGCTGCCATACGTGATTAACATGGAGATAAAACATTCGTCAAGAAAATAATAATCGGCTTTTTGCCACCCGGTGAGGCGACCAGGAAGCCAAGAGCTCAAGGAACATTTACGTTGTGAGTGGGTAAGGTCCTTATGGGCTCAGCCAGTGCAATCTCTGACGCTCTCAATGGATTGCGGCAGCTGGAGATGCAGTGATTCCACCTGCGTGCGGCCCTATGATGTGTAATGATGAAGGGTTGTGATTGGATTTCAGAATCGATTCTTTTTTTTGTGTGTTGCCATCGCTGTGCTGTACGGAATATCGAGTGGCTGCAGTGTTTACTTGAAGCAATTACATACAGCATCCTGTCATCATCACCATCAGCAGCAGCGATGCTCAATCCCCTGCTGGATGAAGGGATTCATGAGCCATCACCATCTCTCGTATGATCTTCAATATATGAAACCACATCGCACCTCGTCTGCACAAGAGTTGAATTCATTGCTGAATTTCCATCGGTGGAGGACCCCCCCTCCCATCCTCCCCGGAGGCGTTAAGATTCCGTGGCTGTCACTCTCGATATTCGCCATCATCGTCCCGTCTAGCGCCGTGTCTTGCCCAAGCCCATTCACTTTTCATTGCAATTTCATATTCGTCTTTAAACCTATGCACGCTCTACAATCCACGCCTCCCTCTTTGCCTCTCAATGTAATGTTAACCATATGTAACGTAGTAATCCGGCAGGAGATGAGTGAAGGGGCAGCACTTCTCTTTATTATTCACTCACGTAACGCTGACACCATACAGCCTACACAAGGCGTGCCTACACCGTTACTATTCCGAGCCTACACTGGCTACACTGCTCTCAGCCCACATCGGCTACACTGCTCTCAGCCTACACCGGCTACACTGTTCTGAGCCTACACCGGCTACCCGACCCGTCCCAGCAAGGATGCGGGTCCCGACCACTGGCTCATCAACCCGGCCCTGATAAGGACGTCGGGCTGATGAGTACCCAGGGTCTCACCACCGGGCCACACAGAGACCCGGCCCTGATAAGGGCAGCGGGACTAGGGGTCCCGGGGTCCTAGGCAGCTTCTCCGTCTTCGGTCTTCGCTGGTGTAAACTGCCTCGAGCGCTCCCGCGCGCCGCCTTATATAAGGCGGGGCTAATGCGGACCGCGATGTAAGCACCCACATGCGGACCGTGATGTAAGCACCCGCCCCGCGATGACTCGCTACACGCCGTCGCTTACCACCTCTACATCACCCCCCACCACATAGCTCACAGCCGGCCCGGCTGTAAAAACCCCCTTAATCAACACGATGCAGTCCCGATAATCAACAGAACACAGTGCGCCCCGTAATAACAAAGTAACAATTAACAATCACAACGCAACAAGAACACGAATAACGCACACCCTCACAACGCCCCAATAAATAACCCCGCCCCTTAACACCCGCAAGAAGAACGCATAGACAGTGTCAACGAGAGAAAAAGAGAGAGAGAAGAGGAAAAAAAATAAACATATGTACACAACCGACGTACCGCCGTCCCCTGACTCACAACCGCGACCCGGCGCAACCATACCCCCGCCGTCACGAGAAGCGGCGTGATTTAGCGCGAGTCCGCTTGGCCGGGCCGTAATAAAGCACCGGGCGAGTTTGTCCGACCGGCGGCCCCGGCGGTCGAGAAGGGCCGTGACTGGCCTCCCCGGATCCGCAGCTGTTGAGGGGATCCGACTGGCAGTGGTCAGCGGCCGTCAAACCCGAGACACCTGGAAGCGGGTCAGGTAGAGACATGTGAGGATCAGGTGGTGACGTCCCATTCCCCGAGTCAACGGACACATCACATGCTCGGCCATTCTGACATGAAGGAAGGGTGTGTGGCGCCGTAAATGGTTTCAGTCGGGAGGGGTGAACATACCAACAACGCTTCCCCCACTTAATCTGAACACACTGGGGCCGTGCAACCCGCACAATCTCGACCGGGCCCCGCCATGGCCTCAACAGTTTCAGGGACGTTGCCAACGGAGCCTGCGGACAGTGCAACCAGGCGTTCTCGCCCGGTTTCCACTCGTGCGTGTATGTCCACCGTGCACGCAACCGCTCGTTCGCCACCTGGCGAGATCTCGAGTTGAGTGTCGCCGCTTCCCGGGCCTCGGCCAACCGAGCAATATTAAATTTGATGTGATCAGCCAATTTGGACTTAGTACGGGGTGCAGAAATCCCCAACTGGGCATCCACGGGCGGATCAGCTTCCCGGCCGTACATGAGAAAGAAGGGAGAATACCCCGTCGCCGCATGGGGAGCCATCCTATAAGCGGCGAGGACACCCGGAATCTTTAAATCCCAATCCCCCTGTGCTTCGCATACCTGATGGCACAACATCGACACAATCGTTCTATGGAGCCGCTCCACCATCCCGTCTGTCTGCGGGTGGTACGGGGAGGTGCGCACCTTTTTAGTACCCAAAAGGTCGCACACCTCACGCAATAGGACACCTGAGAAATTTCTTCCCTGGTCGGTCAGCAACCGCTCCGGGGCACCTTTGTCCAACACATAGCCCTGGACAAAGGCCTCAGCCACGGCCGCCGCCGATTGGTTGGCAAGTGGCCAAGCCATGGGCCATCGGGTGAAATATTCGACGCCAACCAGCAAGTACTTGCTACCCCTAGGTGTCACCGGGAAGGGTCCCAAAATGTCCAGCGCAACAAGTTCATTGATGCGCGAGACCTGAATGGATTGCAATGGCGGATTAACCACGATGGGCGGCGGTTTTCGTTGGGCACATTGCACACACCCTTTAAGTATGGTGGACACATCGCTCCCCATGCCCGGCCAATAATAATCACGCTGGAGCAAAGCGAACGTTTTGTGAAACCCCAAATGCAACAGATGTTCATGAGCGGCCAGAACAACCCTACCCCGCATACCAGAAGGCACGACCAGCCTATGGCGTAGGGAAGCACCGTCCCATTTCATAAGGAGGCCCTGTTTAATTAGCCATGAGTCGACGCCAACCACACTCTCCCTGGAGCAATTCGCCTTGCGGCGCAGTGCGAGAAGGGAGGCATCGGCCATTTGGAGGCGGCCCCACTCAACGAGAGACACGGAGAGCAACGAATCCCCGCCCGTCGGAGAGAATAGTACGTCGGACTGTGGCGCATCGGCGAGCAGAGCTGGCGGGGGTCCCGCAATTTGAGGTTTACACCGCCCCGATCCCAAAAGACATGCACATTCCGCACGTGGTGGCAGTCGCGACAGGGCATCCGCGTTTGTATGACGCACCCCCTTACGGTAAGTAGTCGTAAACTGGTAGTCCTGGAGGACCTCCAACCAGCGAGATAACTGACCCGAAGGCTGGGCGACGCGCAGCGCATATTGAAGCGCCGCATGGTCCATACGAACCGTAAAATGTCGTCCGTAGAGGTATGGTCGAAATTGTTGAACAAAAACGACGATAGCCAGTAACTCGCGCCGAGTGACACAGTAGCGTTGTTCCGCCGGCGACAACACCCTGCTACCATAGGCGACGACGCGTTCGACCCCCCCGACCACTTGGGAGAGCACCGCACCAATGCCCGTGTTACTGGCGTCCGTGTCAAGCAAGAACGGTGTATTGAAATCAGGGTAACACAGGGGCGGAGCTCCCACCAAGGCATCCCGAAGGGAGCAGAAGGCGGCCTCCTCCTCCGGTCCCCAACGAAACTTAACACCTTTCGCCGTCAAAGCATGCAGGGGCTTGGCGATGGTGGCAAACCGCTCGACAAACCGGCGGTAATAGGAGGCATACCCAATAAAACTGCGGACCTCGCCGACAGTAGTGGGCGTTGGCCAAGAACCGACACACTGCATCTTAGCGGGATCAGTGGAGATCCCCGAACGGCTGACGATATGCCCCAAATACTGTACAGATTCCCGAAGCAGGTGGCATTTCTGCGGTTTAAACTTTAACTTAGCGGACCGCATCCTGAGGAACACTGCCCTCAACCGTTGGAGGTGCTCCTCGAACGTTCTACTGAAAACGATGACGTCGTCCAGGTAAATTAAACAGGTATCCCATTGAAGGCCCGACAAAACCAATTCCATTAACCTCTGAAACGTGGCGGGAGCAGAATGGAGTCCCATCGGTAACCGATTGAACTCAAACAGGCCGACAGGCGTGCGAAACGCAGTTTTGGGCTTTGACACCTCGTCAAGGGGCAGTTGCCAGAATCCCGACAGCAGGTCTAACGTCGAAAAGTATCGTGCCCCCGCTAAAGCATCCAGGGATTCGTCCATTCTGGGGAGCGGATATGCATCAGCCACAGAGATCTTATTAAGGCGACGGAAATCGATGCAAAAGCGCAGGGACCCATCGTGTTTTTTCACAAGCACGATGGGGGCCCCCCACGGACTGGATGAGGGCGAGATAATGTCGGCAGACAGCATGTCATTGACGGCCGATTGAACATGCTCTTTTTCGGCCGGGCTTAGCCGGAATGGATTTTGCCGAATGGGGGCCGCGTCACCCGTGTCAATGTGGTGACGTAAGAGGTCAGTGCACCCAATGTCAAATTTATGTTTGCTAAAAACGTCCGAAAATTCAAGTAACAGGCCACGCAATGCCCCCAACTGTGAGCTAGACAGGTCGCAGGATCCGGCACACAGCGAGTCCAACCACTTTCCATCACTCCCTGATTTAAGATGCGGGGCAGGAGCAGAATCAACTTGCGCAATCAGCTGGTCACCCACAGGCACCGGTGCCGCATGAGCAAGCACGGTACCCTGTGAAATGACAGCCGCTCGCGACCCCGCATTCAAAACCACCACGAAAGGGTCCCTGTCTCCCCGCACCACTGTCTGAGCCACCGCCAAATCCAAGCCCCTGACAGCTGCGTTAGACGGACCCAACAGTACACCCTTCTCCGTCGTACCCACTTCAAAAGGCTTCTGCAACCGTAGGGGTACCAGCATTTGCGATCCCGGGGGTACGCGCACCGTCTGGGTAATCCTCGCGCGCACCGTCGCGCAAACCGTGCGTAATTTGGTAGGGGCAGACAAGAATGCTATGCGGCGGCCTGAGGAAAGCTCGATGCAACCCTGGTCAATTAGTATTTTAATGGGCATTTTAGCCAGAAAATCCGTACCCAACAAGCAAGGAACCACAAGGGAAGAAGAGACCAAAATATGTCCCGATAACCTAATATCCCCGATGCGAATAGCCGCCCGGATCTGACCCACAATCCCCAAGGATCCCCCATTCGCCGCATAGCATGGAACGTCTTCCGGGAGTAAGGGTCGACATTGAACAGGTAGAATGATATATATAAGGTCTGAAATTACCGTTGCCGACGCCCCCGTGTCAATCAAAACCCGCACCTCAACCCCGTCAATCGACCCAGCTACTACGGACGAACCGGCCGATGCGGCTATGACCCTATGGGCCAGCTCAGACCACTGACCCGGTCCGAGTTCCCGTATGAACCCCCCTCCCCGCACTGAAGCATTTGCCAACTCGCGCGACCCGACAGCCGTAGAACGGCGACCCGTGTGTAATGTGTGAGTGGGCCGAGCATGTGTAGTGCCGCGACTTGCCGGGGGCTGTTGGGATGACTTGGGGCCTTGGGCGTCGTCCGGACGAGGTCCCGTGGCGCCTCGACATGGAGCCCGGCACCCGGATGCAACGTGGCCTCAAAGGCCGCAGTTGTAGCACCTGACGAGCGGCGTCGCTGCTTTCGGTTGCTCCAGCTTGCGGGGCGATCGCAGGGGCGACCGAGCACCCGACCTCCAGTCGTCCGCCCGTGCCGTGGCGAAGGCCTCCTCTTGAGGTAAAGCATCTTGGGGTTCGCAGGGTGGCGTAGCCGATGCAGGAACGGAGGCTGACGCGCAGACAACGGGTCACTTCCGCTTGAGGACCTCGTGTGCATGGATGCTCGTAGCAACCCGCAACGAGCATATGTCCACTTCGTCAGCCGCGTTAATAGGAACCCCCAAGTCCTGTGCCAACGCCAGAAGCTGCTCCGTGACCATCGCGTCTTTGCCCTCCTCGTCCATTCGAGGAAAGGCGGCGTCGGCCAAAGCCAGAAGCGCAGTGCGGTAGGCGAGAGGGGTTTCAGCGTCACCCTTCCGGCGAGCGTAAAACTGGTGGCGGCAGGCCGACGGTGGTCCGTAGACCCTGGCCATAAGACGGAGCGCGGCCTGAAGCGTAGAGCGCCCGGCCCTCGGAGTCGACCGGAAGGTGGCGAGAGCGTCGTCGTCCAGAGTCGCCAGAAGCGCACGTAACGCCATGGCGTCGGACCACCCCGACATCTCCTGATGAGCGAGGAACCTCCGCTGGAAGGCTCCCCAATCACCTCCCTCGGCTTGGAAGATCATCAACGGTGGTAGCCGCTGATGAAGTGCCTGCTCTTCCTCTGATTGCAGAAGGCCCCCTGCAGCACCGTCGCACCTGGCAGCCGTGGGCCCTTCCACGGGCTGGTCCCGGCAACGCCCGGCGCACGCCGATGACGTGGGAGGCGGCCCGTGGAAGTCGTCGGCCACGTGGTGCTCCTGGTTCCCACCAATCGACAACCCAGGCGGGAAATTGGCGCCAATTTCAGTGTCCGTGGCGGGAAGAAGATTTTGGCGCCAATCCGTGGCGCGCGGAGCGGTGCTGGGGCGAGCCGGCGTTTGGCGCCAATTCTCCTCCCTCCCGGCGGTTCTATCTCCTCCCGAAGCCGTGATCTCCGCCAAAATGGAGGCCGCGGCAAGCAGCAACTCGGCCAGGCGGGAGTGTGCGTCCCGGAGCCCATCTTGAGAGTGGAGCAGCGTGTCGGCCATCTGCGACGGGAGCTGCAGCGTCGGCATCCCCTCTGCCTCTCCCTTCGAAGCTTGGTGAGCCGGCCCCTCCTGGTCGTCCTCCTGTTCGCGATCGTGAGTACGCACAGTCTTCCTGGTATCCATGCCGGGAAGACTGTTTCACTTCTGACACCAGTTGTAACGTAGTAATCCGGCAGGAGACGAGTGAAGGGGCAGCACTTCTCTTTATTATTCACTCACGTAACGCTG
>CM025644.2:6438312-6455131 GCA_014621495.2 Entosphenus tridentatus | reverse complement strand
TTCTACGTGACTTTACCGAAAGAACCAAGAAGACGAATCCCTGCAGTCACGAAAGCTTTAAATCGAAAAATGCTGGTAATCGTTAGTATAGTCATAGTGTATTTTTTTCACTTGGGGGGTAGCGTGTCAACAAATTGAGACTGTAATGCAGATAGGAATGGCCACCTGTCATGACAATCAAGAAATGCCCATAAAATATCATGGTGTCAGACATACCCAGACGAACTGACATTTTACCATCCACGCAGAGATGACGATGGTCCATTCGTTTTCATGAACGCGTGGAACTGCCGATATATTCCATAAATAAGGTATATTTTGTCAAACTATACGTGATTACTTTCACCATTATACCTCCTAGAAGGGAGGTGTAAATGTGACAAATTACACTTCCCTAAATGGGAGGTGTTGTTTGGCCGATTTGGGCGATCATGACAAGTTCCTTCTCAGATATCTTATTGCTGTACTCTAACACTTTTCTTCCGTGCATCACGATATATTTGATCTGAGAACGCTTCCATCCCCGTGCCTTAAAAAAATGTGATGCACCATGGAAATGCCAGGATCTTCTCGAAAACAATGAAATGTATCGAAAAGGCATCCAAAACAGATCATCTGCCCGTTGAGCTTAATCAAAATGGGGAATATTTTTCAGATCCCCCCCAAAAAAGTTGACAATTTTAACCTTCATTTTTCTGAAGCTGGTAACCTTTTTAATAATGTATTGGTAGTCACCCCTGCTCATGCAAATTCCTACACCCCTGTACAAACATTAAACGAATTTAGTTTCCAGCCAATCCACGAAAGTAATGTTCAGAAACCACTGTCCTACCTCAAAGGGTCCTTCTCTACCGGAGCAGATAGTATTCCCGTCTTTGCTCTACTAACTGTTGGTCACCAAATATACAAACCTATAGCCTATATTTTCAACCTGTCCATCAAAGAAGCATCAGTTCCTCTAGAATGGAAACATTCCTATGTTCGTCCACTTCACAAAGGGGGCCCTAAAGATGATCCAAATAACTACCGACCTATCTCAATATTGTCCCCGTTGATGAATTTTTAAAAAAATATATTGTACTACCAAATTAGCAGTTTCCTGTTCACCAACAATCTATTACATCTAAAACAATCTGGGTTCTGAAAAAAATACAGCACCACATCGGCTGCATTATGCTCTCTGAATCACATTTACAGTAGCCTTGATAATAAGCAGTACTGCGCCTGTCTTTTCTTGACTTGTCCAAAGCTTTTGATACAGTAGACCACAACACCCTGCTTCGTAAACTAAGTTGCCTCGGTTTTCAGAAAACGCAGTAAAATGGTAAAAAAAATACCTCTTTTCTCGCACCCAAACTGTATTCACAGATGGTTGGAGGTCAAACAGTGTTAAGATAACAAAAGGGGTTCCACAGGGTTCCATCCTCGGCCCTCTCTTGTTCTCTCTTTTTGTCAATGACTTGGGCACTGACCTGGATCATTCCAGGGTAAATGTTTTTGCAGATGACACGATAGTGATTACTGCTGGCCGCTATTTGGATGACGTGATTGATAAGCTTCAGGGTGATTTCAACAAACTACATCAGCTAATTCTAGATTTGAAGCTTTTGTGATGACAGAGACTGATGACGGAGACTTGTGTTGCCTCCGGAACGTCGTGATTTTTATTATTTTATTTTTATTAATTTTAATTACATTTTTTACCTACGTGACTTTACCGAAAAAACTAAGAGTATAATACATCAGCTAGTTGCTCTTAAACTAGTCCTGAATACCTCCAAAACCAAGGTGCTATGCTTCTCACCAGGACTAAAGCAGGAAGTTATTTTTCCCCAATTACATTCCTTAAATAATTATCAAATAGAGCAAGTCAAGATCTATAAGTATATTGGGGTCATCCTGGATTAAAAACTGAATTTTGAAGATAACATGGATTATATTGGTAAAAAGACAAAAATAAAAATTGGTTTTCTGTATAGACACAAGCACTGCTTCCCCCCTATGTTCCGTTTGGAATTGATAAAAGCTACCATATTGCGTCTACTTGATTACTGTGACATCGTGTATAAATCAGCCCCAAGTACTGTACTGAAGAAGCTTGACTCAATTTATCACTCGGCCTTAAGATTTGCATTGAACTGCCCATATAGGACTCACCACTGTGATCTCTACATTGGGTCAAACTTAACCTCTTAATGTTCGACGGCTTGTGCACCAGCTCGTATTTATTCATGATGTACTTACAAAAAAATCCGCAGACTACCTACTGGATCTCATCTTTGTTTCAAAGAACAAATTTGACCTCATTTACCAGCTTCACATTCCCTATTGCCGTACAAATACTCGAGGAAGGGCCTTTGTTATTGATGCCCCAAGGGTCTGGAATGCTATTTCCAATAAACTGCAACTTGAATCACTACCTATGAGATCTTCACTCAAAACTGCTCTAGAGGAGTTGTACACCCCGAGCTGCCACCGCTATTCAGTGGCCTAAAATAACATAAAATGTTTCGCTCCGGATGACCGCTGCAAAGTATTATCTGTGTTTTGATTTAGTGTGCTAATCTTAAAGGTGCATTGAAACTCATGCAGCCAGCTATGGCTGCAGGGTTTGGTGGTACATGTTGTTTATGTCGTTTATGGTGAAAATTCGGTCACGGTTCCTATGATCACTGTTGCATTGCTGATTTCGAAAAGTTTTTTGGTTTGGCCATGTTTGTTTGTTGTAGTACGGAGTTAGACTGATGGCCTTAATCTAAGTTGTCTTGTGGTTGTTGTTGTTTGGCTTGCATCCCACTGGGATTTTTGCACACTGCGTTGGTGTACGGTGCTTTTTTCTGGAATATTAGCTGTTTTTTTTCCTGGATTTTCAGTTTGGACAATCACATAGTCACTTTAAGATGTTTTTTTGTTCATGTTTTTTGTTTTTTTGTTTGTTGCGGTTGTCACAAGATTCAAGAGCCGAATGACTCGCAGGGCTATACCTAATAAATTAACTTGAAATTGATATGTGTAGTGGCGTAACGCACGTAGCAATTTGCATTTGCATGATGTACCGGGTTACAGAGAGTGAGGTCAGCTGAGGATAGGCAGGTGCAGGCGGGTGGCCTGGGTGACAGCAGACGAGAGAGAAGCCAGCAATTAGGGAAAGAGGCAGTGATTGGCTGGCTACAAATGCAGACGCGGAGCAGGCGCCACGGAGGCTAAATATAGTGGCGATAAGGGGGGAGAACACGTGCGGGAGACGTCGGGATGACGCCAGTTTAATGAGGGCCATCTGAGGGCAATTAATGAGTGAGATGATATAAGCAGATGTGCGTGGAAACACGAGTTGAGTTGGTTGGAGTGAAGACAAGAGAACATTCAAGAGAAGTCTGGGACTCCGCTCTCCATACCTCGCCCTCTCCAGCGGTGATGGCTGACCCCCCGTTGAAGGCAAGGGCAAGGTTGGAGGAGTGAGGGTAGACAGCCTAGCATTAGAGAGCCTAGCGGAATCCCAAGTGTGAGTGTGATACGGCTAGCAGTAGGGAAGCTAGCAGAGTGTATAGTAATAGGCTAGCAGTGGAGAAGCTAGCAGAGTGTATAGTAATAGGCTAGCAGTGGAGATGCTAGCAGAGTGCGAGAGAGCAGCCTAGCGGAGCGAGCAGAGCATAGCAGGCGAGCAGCGCAAGCAGAGGAGATGCGACGGGGATGCGTGGTGTTGAAGGAGAGGAGTTCTGTTCGAATAAAGTGACACAGGAGAAAAAGAAGAAGTTGTCCGTGTGAAATGACACCACTACACATTTATTTATAGTGACTCCCTTACCTTGTATCGGCTTTGCACTCCTGTTCGTTTTTTTAATTGTTTTTGAGACTCGCTGGCCCGCCACTACTCGAAAAAAAACAGCTACGCGGCTCCTCGAAGATTTTCACATACGTAGGCTTTCTCGACCCAATAGTCAGATTAGTAATCGATTTTTTTTAGGCGAAATCGTGCGATCTGAGCTGGGCTCTGCACCTTGGGGTCGCTGCCTTTGGGCAAGTGAAAATCATGCGCGTTACAAATTAGCATTAACATTATTATTAGAAAAATGCATGTCATGAAACCTTCTTCCAGCCAATTCTTAAAGTTGCCACTTGAGAAACAAATGTGGCCAATGTATCACTGCTTCAGCTGTTCGAGAGCGATCTTACCACATTCAGACAGTGAAGTTAAATTATAATTTGGTGATGAGAGGTTGACTCGTTTAAGGACATACCCACGGGAATGCTTTGGGTTGAGAAAGTTGCAGAGGAAGGATTTAAATTTGGCAAAATATGGAGTTAAACTTTGGGTCTGGCACGTTACCACCATCTAGATTTTACCCATTGGCAAGCAAAGGAGATGGGGAACTGTAGTTTGGTAGCCAAGTTCCAGAATTAATGTGAAAAAAATGGATAACGAGGTTTTCAAGACTCCCATCGAGTTGCATTCCTGTTAAATTATCTGTATTAGCAGTGTGGTACTGTATTCGGGTAACCCGAGTTTGATTCTAGACGAAGGCTAACATCATCAGCGTTAAGTGATATAATAATCAGACTTCACGTACTAACCAATCTGCTTAAGTATCATCAAACAAACCCCCATTACCCAGCAGTGGATCGATATAATTGTTTAATTCAGCAGCAACAGCTATATGGCACTTTCCAGTTTATTTTGGACAGAGGGCCTACTGGCTGAACAGGTTGTTGCAATCGTAAACATATTCAATCAATGAAGCCTTCAGTCAACCTGTTGAGTGCCAATTGAGGTCCATTATCGGGTGACAGTAATCACGCTGGAGGACAAACATAAGTGCATTATTATTTTATTTTGTCAACAATAATTGCAATGAGTTTATAACGTTTAAATATTATTCGTGTACATTTTTGGGAACGTTTAACCCCGGTTAATTGAAAATTGTTCAGTTAGAAATCATAATCTATTTTTAAATCTAAAAGGCGGTTGGCCCCATTTCTTAAGGAATAGCTGTGGAAAACGTTTTTCGCAGGGATTCTCTCCTGACAAAACCATGAAGTGGCCTTTTTCACCTTTATACAGCATGATTGCCATTCCACTATGAGTTTGTTAGTTCTATATCAACCGAACAGGACTCGAATTGTAAATGTTGTGGGTTTACTCTCCAACACACTAGCGTGCTGCACTTGTAACGAATTGGCATGCTTTGTTTACATCACAAATCTTACTAATTGGCTGTCTCGAGTGGTGGTGGGATTAACGATGCATTTATATTTACGTGATCTGACCCAAAAACTTCTGTAATGGAGACATGAAAAATTTAAAAGATGAAATGTAGACAATTTAAGTGCTAAACCACATCATGTAATGGGATTGTTGGTTGTTGCAGTCATTTGTGACCAGACTGAGATGCTCCGAGTTTGTGATTGAACAATTATTTGTCTGTATTAATATTCTTGGTTCTTTCGGTAAAGTCACGTAGAAGGGAAATAATAAAATAATATAAATATAAAACAATAAAAATTATCACGACGTTTCGACTGCAACACAAGCAATCATCATCAGGTGTGAAATCCACCCCAAGAAAATTTGAAAAAAGTGGCGGTTTTTCCTAACGTCAGCTCAACGGACAGCGATTTGGCAGTTGGACAGATGGACGAGTCCATCTATGTTCGGAAAAAAGGAGGGGGGAGTAGAAATGGAATGCGGTCTGAAAGTCACCGTAAGCGTGAACACAATCAATTAAGACCCGAAATGGTTTATCAAATCCTTCAAATGATTGCTAAGCCAGAATCCATCTTCTCGGTTGAAATTGTCTCTGTGTTTGTATATGTGAATAGCCTCATGAACGAACCTCTCATGTTAGCCAGATGGCTTGCAAATAACCTCTGTCTTAGAGAAATCAATGTCACGTGAGCCCACTGAATTATAACAGTGATCTGCCACGGCCGAGGTGTTGGCACTTCTGTGTTTTAGGTCTGCTTTGTCCTCACGGATGCGGTCAGAGACATGTCGTTTGGTTTCTCCATCTGGCTAACATGAGAGGTTCGTTCATGAGGCTATTCACATATACAAACACAGAGACAATTTCAACCGAGAAGATGGATTTTGGCTTAGAAATCATTGGAATGATTTGATAAACCATTTCGGGTCTTAATTGATTGTGTTCACGCTTACGGTGACTTTCAGACCGCATTCCATTTTCTGCTCTCCCCTCCTCTTTTCCGAACATAGACGTACTCGTCCATCTGGCTAACTGCCAATTCTCTGTCCGTGGTGCTGACGTTAGGAAAAACCGCCACTTTTTTCAAATTTTCTTGCTGTGGATTTCACACCTGATGATGATTGCTTGTGTTGCAGTCGAAAGGTCGTGAGAATGTTTATTGTTTCATATTTATATTATTTTATCATTTCCCTTCTACGTGACTTTACCGAAAGAACTAAGAATATGAATCCCTGCAGTCACGAAAGCTTTAATTTCAAAAAAAAAATAATTTGTCTGGTTTATATTTGTGCACGATATGCATTGTTTTACTATGATCATTATCATCCTCATACAAGTGCTACACAAGAAAACGTGGTTTAATTACAGGTAGCTACCCAATTCTGAACCCAAGATCATTTCAGTGGTGCTGGTTCAGTGCTCTAACATCGAGGCACCCAGCCACATCATATTTGCAGTGATATTTTAATTTGGGATTTTCTGTGGTGACAATGCCAGGGGGTCACGAGTAATGCCGCTGATGTCACCGCACCTGACCGTTGCTTCTATCTGTGAGCACTCGCAGCCGCTACAAAGTCAACACCCAGCCTCGACGAGCCACTGTTACAGATTCATTGTCACCATCCTCTGAGTTGGGGTCATGCCCGTTGGTTATTGACCTCTGGGTGCCACTTTGGTGCCTGTCTCGGTGACCTGCCCTGCTCCATCCAGCACGCGTCCCACCCATCGCAACCTCATCTTTCTGATTTAAAAATACACACATTTAATGTCATGTTCTATTCTGAACTGAATTTTTCCTCGGCTTATATTGTGATAAAATTTGTCATATGCTCCACATGCAACCACATTCAAATGCAAAAATAGCATTGTCTGGATACTTCGTGAAAGCTCAGCTCTCTGGCTGGCATGGCAACATCGTCTTTACATGTTCCTAAAAAAGTGCAGCCCTGCAATTACTTGCTCACGTCACTGCTGGTGGAAGGGCCTTCACTCGATGACCCGACCTTCTGGACATTTGTAAAAAACGAGCTTCATAGCTCATCGGATTCTTCCAGTCTAAATATTCTGACTGACTCGATAGTGGTCACAAGAGCCCCACTCGAGGATAGTTTGGGCTACTCTTCCATGCTGGCCAAATACCCATACTTCATCCCACCACACACAATATGCCAATTCACTAACTGTGATGTACCCAATTATACTGCTGGGTGGACAGAGGCAGTTGGAATTCAATAAAATTGCACCATTGTTTGCAAGTCCAGTGGACTCGCCGTGACACCGCCTGAAGTATGGCCTCAGCGCTGACGTCTCCGCTCTGCCAAAGTGCCTGTTAAAGGCCACAGCAGTGGCAGACGGCAACTGTACCGAGCAATATAACAGTCTGCTGATCTCCTTTTAACAAAGACAAAGGGGCGACTTTTTTAATCCCTACGCTTAGTTCAAAAGACGGCACACTGTGACGAACTCAGTCGGGCTTTTGGGAGGAATTGAACTGCCGACTCCGTGGAAAGCTGGCCCGTTGCCAAATTGTACCAACCCGTCTGCTGCCTTTGATGGCAGGGAATTATATTGAGTGTAAAAGCGTGCAAGGGGAAAATAACCACCCGAGGGCTGTCGTATCGTAGCAACAACATCGCGCTGCCCGGGCGCTGTCCGTTTCAGTACTGGCTCGCTGAAGTGAGAGGCTCGCCATCTCGCCCTGTCGCTTGGCGCGCAGTTGCATTTTGAGATTTAAAAACAAGATATATTGTATACAATTTATTAATTTTTATTCCAAAACTTTTATTTTTTAAGCTGCGCACGTGCACATGACCGAACCAATAGACTCTTCCGTAACACGTTAGGAAGATTTAACGTGACTGGCTTCTCTGCCGTTTTATCAGTTCGCCGTTAGGGGTGTCTCGTCTTCTTTATTTCTTAACAGACTAAGCGTAAAAGGCGGATAAATGGTAGGAGTCAATTTATTCTCGTGTTTTTCACTTTAAATGTGTCTTCGTTTACCTATTAATGCTTCAGCTGAGTCTTAACATTTATTCCGGCGGGTGTTGGTTTGATGCTTCCGCAGTGAAATGGTTCGTACACTGGACTTGGAATCCTGCAATCCAGAGGATGCCAGTTCGATTTCCCGGTACGGCCGTTGAAGCAATGGATTTAAGCACCCTGACCAATTTTCAACCGTCACGACAGCAGATCGGACCAGAAAGCCCCTGGAATGCAGATCCATTGTGCTGACCATTACACCACAGCAGCATCTCTCATCATTAGACTGCAGCGGCATTACATTGAATGATAAAAAAACAAGAGAAACATTTCTGCAGCATAACATCTGGCCACCTCCTGAACGGTGAAAGTACAATCATCACCTTCAAGCGTTCTTGGCACACAGACATGGCGTCATTAGTGAGACTCCCTCACAATACCGTTCATCGATTGGTGACCTACTTGCTGTACTGTGTTTCTACAGGCCACTCGTAAACATGATACACTCTTTGTATCACAATAAAAAAACAATCCGAGTCTTCAACCATTTGCGTTAGAAAGGCTACACCTATGGGTTTGCTACCTGTCCTGGTTTTCCGAGAGATAACTGTCCTGGGAGATCTGTAATTAGTCTTGCCGGAGAGATGAAGCATTGAAAGTCCCGGTTTGTCGGTTACACGCATTTCTCCCCTCTTCCAGTCTGGTGAGATATTCCCCTTCTCATTAAGGGTCCCGGATGTTCCTATCGCAAAGGTGACAACACCTCGTGTGGCCACAACTTGCAAGCATGTACGCTATATAGAATTCGGACGTACATTTCAGATGATTTGTAGATGTCGGTAATGGTCGGTTTAATCAAAAAGTGGCTTTTCATTTAAACAAGTCTAAACATTCCCAGTGTTTTTTGTCGACTAAGTAATAATGGCCCACTCAAGGCAAAGCATTTGTGGGCAGTTCTGTTTTCCACATTTGTGAGATATTCTTCTCTTACATGATATGTCCCAGGTTGGTTTTTTTCATGTCAGAGGTGGCGACCATGGTTTTTACATGCAAAACACATCTCTCTTTAATAGTCTCAATCCACCAGCATTCATTCAAGGAAGCCTGATTCTGCTGATAGGACAGTGTGTCAAAACCGGTCCAGAATTTCCGTTCTTGTCATCATCATCATAATTTCAACTTGTAACGTACAGTGAGGGAAAAAAGTATTTGATCCCCTGCTGATTTTGTACGTTTGCCCACTGACAATGAAATGATCAGTCTATAATTTTAATGGTAGGTTTCCTTGAACAGTGAGAGACAGAATAACAACAAAAAAATCCAGAAAAACGCATGTCAAAAAATGTTATAAATAGATTTGCATTTTAATGAGGGAAATACGTATTTGACCCTTCTGCAAAACATTACTTAGTACTTTGTGGCAAAACCCTTGTTGGCAATCACAGAGGTCAGACGTTTCTTGTAGTTGGCCACCAGGTTTGCACACATCTCAGGAGGGATTTTGTCCCACTCCTCTTTGCAGATCTTCTCCAAGTCATTAAGGTTTCGAGGTTGACGTTTGGCAACTCGAACCTTCAGCTCCCTCCACAGATTTTCTATGGGATTAAGGTCTGGAGACTGGCTAGGCCACTCCAGGACCTTAATGTGCTTCTTCTTGAGCCACTACTTTGTTGCCTTGGCCGTGTGTTTTGGGTCATTGTCTTGCTGGAATACCCATCCACGACTCATTTTCAATGCCCTGGCTGAGGGAAGGAGGTTCTCACCCAAGATTTGACGGTACATGGCCCCGTCCATCGTCCCTTTGATGCGGTGAAGTTGTCCTGTCCCCTTAGCAGAAAAATACCCCCAAAGCATAATGTTTCCACCTCCATGTTTGACGGTGGGGATGGTGTTCTTGGGGTCATAGGCAGCATTCCTCCTCCTCCAAACACGGTGAGTTGAGTTGATGCCAAAGAGCTCCATTTTGGTCTCATCTGACCACAACACTTTCACCCAGTTGTCCTCTGAATCATTCAGATGTTCATTGGCAAACTTCAGACGGGCATATAATTTTACCTACGTGACTTTACCGAAAAAACCTAAGAACATTTATATGTGCTTTCTTGAGCAGGGGGACCTTGCGGGTCCTGCAGGATTTCAGTCCTTCACGGCGTAGTGTGTTACCAACTGTTTTCTTGGTGACTATGGTCCCAGCTGCCTTGAGATCATTGACAAGATCCTCCCGTGTAGTTCTGGGCTGATTCCTCACCGTTCTCATGATCATTGCAACTCCACGAGGTGAGATCTTGCATGGAGTCCCAGATCAAGGGAGATTGACAGTTATTTTGTGTTTCTTCCATTTGCGAATAATCGCACCAACTGTTGTCATGTTCTCATCAAGCTGCTTGGCGATGGACTTGTAGCCCATCCCAGCCTTGTGTAGGTCTACAATCTTGTCCCTGCCACCCTTGGATAGCTCTTTGGTCTTGGCCATGGTGGAGAGTTTGGAATCTGATTGATTGATTGCTTCTGTGAACAGGTGTCTTTTATACAGGTAACAAGCTGAGATTAGGAGCACTCCCTTTAAGAGTGTGCTCCTAATCTCAACTCGTTACCTCTATAAAAGACACCTGGGAGCCAGAAATCTTCTGATTAAAATGAAAATCAATTTATAACATTTTTGACATGTGTTTTTCTGGATTTTGTTGTTGTTATTCTGTCTCTCACTGTTCAAATAAACCTACCATTAAAATTATAGACTGATCATTTATTTGTCAGTGGGCAAACGTACAAAATCAGCAGGGGATCAAATACTTTTTTCCCTCACTGTACCACTGCTGCAAAGTATTTGTTCGCTCTCTTGCAGAGAGAACTACTCGGAGGCACGCGGAGGAAGCACAGCCAAGTGGGAAGGTAGCAGCAACACGATGGGTCGGCACCAACAATTGACAAAGCTCTGTAGTCCTCTACATATTGAGGTATTTTCGGACGATTTGGGAGTGTTTACATGTGGGAGGAAACCGGTGATATGCTGCTGAAAATAAGCACGCCCAGAAGGCGGTGCGGCTGATTGGTTGCGTGGAAACAACTTTTTTTTTTAATTTATGGAGATGGATATGTGAAGGAGAAGTGTATTCTGCTGATTTATTTTGCCCGATAAAAGCGTTGTGTGCCGCAAAACTGCAGCCGGTGCAATGCCCCGAGAGTGGAGAAATGTCAAAGTTACTTTGAAGCGACGCATTTTAAAACAAATAAGCGGAGGGAACGGAGAAGGGGAAAAAACATCGGTGTAATTGCCGCACAGAACATGCTGCACTGAGTGGGCTTAAGAGCTCTAACAAATGTGGCAATTATGTTTAGAGTTTCACAAGCCATTAAAGAAATCAGCGGCGTTATTTGCTGAGGAAGAAATAAATAGGGTTCTTTTTTCCTTTCCGAAAACGAGCGATGTGTTCCCTTGGTGCAAATGTGATCGTGTTTATCGTTCATTTAGTGGTTTATTTGAGTGCTTTTGTTAACTGGGAATGTGTTTTTGTCAAAAGATGTTTCAGTGATTTAACAGGCATTTGATTATTTAGTAATCGTCGTCGTCTTCAGCAGCAGCATCAGTAGAAGCCAGGTTCAATCCACTGGTGGAAGGCCTTCCCGAGTAGCCACAATCTCCTGCAATCACGCGATGCAACTGTCTACCAAGCACCCGCACACAAACTGATTTCATCACCCCTCTTGGTAAATACAAAAATATATAATTTACAGACCTTTGTCAATCCACTGCTGGATGAAGGTGTCACCACGCCTTCCTTTCCGATATGAAAGATTGAAAACTGATTTTTTTTAGAACTGTTTTTTTGTGTTTAGTTTGTTGTCCTTCCCCCGACACCTCCGACTAGCGCTGTTGGCTATGTATGGTGCGATATACGTTCTAAGTTTTGGAAGAGGTGGGTTTGCCCACGTTTTACCCCACCACACTCAATCTGTCAATCGACGAACTGTGATGAAACCCATTTATACTGCTGGAGGGACAGAGCCAGTGGGTGTGGGGGATTCAAGAAACTTGCAGCGGTGATTCAACTGTTGCGCCGGGAAAACTAAATAGCGACTTTTGGATTACAAGTTCAGTGTGCTAACCATCATTGCATGACAGCATGGACTTCAAGTTATCTGTTTGTGAAGGTGCAAAGAAGATTAATCTCTTTCATGGGCAGGGCGTATTCCACATTTCAGTGTCAACTGCGCAACACGTTTGCAAAGTAGAAATGTATTTAACCAACACGTGTGTAAATCGAGAATATGTATGTTATATATAACGTAACATTTAACATATAATTTGTGTGGTATCCGTTAGTCGAGTGTTTTCAAAACCCTCATTTAGTTTACCCACGAATTACATTTCACGATGTGTCTGTTTTGTTTAAGTAAACACATTCATTTATTATTGGGAGGAATTATAATACACTTAAAAATATATATTTAAGCAAATGTTGGAATCTTCAGTCTCGAACTGCCTCAACCCCTTAAAACGATTAAATCAATTTAGTTAATAGCACTAAAAAGAGTGCCAAATGACAAATTATATAATTAACATATTATATATACATATGTGTGTGTGCATACTCGTGAAATAAAAAAAATATCTAAAAAAATACTCGTAGAGATGAAAAATGCACCCCCATTCATCACGTAACAATAATTAATGAGCGGCTTGTTTAGTCGAGAACCCTAAGCGTACTGGGGGATGACGAATACTGAAAATTACGGGAGATGTGAAGCCGAGTAATTATTTTTCTGGTCTCGCTCGCCTCTTCAGACCATTTCTCTTTGTCTGCTCCAATTTGTTGCTAAATAATCAAAAAGGGGGCAATTATGTTGAGGCAGTTGGATTTTCTTCCGCCAGCCTCTTTCTCCCATCCCCTCCTCCCACTCGCATATACAAGAGTCATTGGCAGTTAATAGAGTTGGGAAATAGAAAAGTATTTGTACAATTTAGTGCAGCCAGCCATTAAACAAACAGGACGTACAATCCATTCTCTGGAAATCTGGGCGGGTTTTTTTGCCGTATATGTGTGGACATATTAAAGGACTGACAGTTGGAAAACAAAGCCTTAATTAAGATCCATGAAAGAGGGACCTTAAATTAATAAACCTCGAAACCTTTAAAAAAAAAAAACATTTTTCACCAGCCACAAAATCTATACTTAAGATGTTTTTCTTTTCTTCACAACACTCCTACTTGGAGCAAGGAAGCCACCGTGGTGTAATAGTCAGCACACTGGACTTTGCAATCCAGAGGTCTCCGGTTTACCTATTTTCCAGCATATAACCCGCGGGGTATACCACTTTTTACAAACAAAACAAGACCCTGCGGGGTATATGGAGGTGCGGGCTATCCCAAAAATATTTTACACGTGTGACATGTCGTAACTCGTTATATTTTTTCATGCTAGGACTACCCACTATGCAACACTTGCCTTTGACTAAAGCACTGCTGAATAAACCACTCACACTAAAATTGCACATGTTATCACATTTTTAATGAATTGTTTGTACAATTAAACGACAATGTTTGAAGTTGCCGCACTGTTTACCGGAGACGGGAGAGCTGGGGGGAGGTGGGGGATTGGGGGTGAGGCAACGGCGTTACTGTAGTGCTGATATTGTCTGCGATGTGCGCAATCTACCAGTGCTAAAACTGTACTTACTTATCTACCAGTTATGTGTTACTTATTTATTGGATATTTACTTTTGTTACGTGTTTACTGTTTTAAGTTCACTCGTTTCCGGTTAGTTTGTTTTCTTTGTGCACATTATGATATTAATGTTAACAATTGATAGTGGAATGTATTACAAATGTAAACTTCGTATTAATGTGATAGAATTAAGCTGCGGTAACGACGTTAAATATATTAATGCATGCGGGGTATATGGAGGTGCGTGCTATCTGAAATTAGTTTTACACAAAACGCATTTCTTGCGGGGTATATGCGTCTGCGGGTTATATGCGTATGCTATATGCGGTAAAATACGGTAATCCCATCTCGCGTTACGGCATTTGAAAGAATGGGGCAAGTTTCTTGAATCCCATCCGCCTCTGTCCACCGACCAACATCATCGGGTACACCATAGTTCATTGACATATTAGTTAGGGGGCCACGGTGGCGAGATGTTAACTACCTCGCCTAGTATACAGGTCCACATCGTTGAGCTATTTGTGGCCAGGTCGCTCCTGAAAAAGGAGCTGTACATCTCAGTAGTAGGCCTTACCTGGTGTAAGAGCCATAAGACAGAAAGTGAGTGTATTATTTCTGTACATACATTTGATGTACATCCGTCATACATTTGTTGACGGACTGATTATATTTGATTTGGAATATTCCCACTGTTTAGAAACCCCCCTGTGGTTAGACGCTCTGTTGGTTGAACCCATGACGTCACTTCCGTTTTTTACAGTATAAATAGGGGGGGGGGGGGCTATGAAAAGAGCCGGGTGGGGAGTGAGTGGATATAGTCTTTTACCGTGCGACAGGGTGATACAGTACGTGAACAGGCGAAGATATAACTTTAGAAACGCTTGTTTTTGTGCAACTAAGAAATAAAGAAACACTTTGAGTTAAGACACCTCAAACACACGTCAGACGTATTGCTCCCACAAGTTAAAGCATAGCTTATTTTATTTAACAAGAAAGCTTTGCCTACACCTGGTAAAATAAAAAGTTTAACTTTTAATAGTTTATACTGTACTGTCTGTGACGGCGGTAAAGTATGGGTACTTCCCATCTCATTCAAAAATTACTCGCCAGTGTAAAAGAGGTCAAATACGCCCTAGAGCTCCCTCTCGCTGAGAATGTTCAACTAGCAGTACCATCGTGTCGGCAGGCAATTGCAGGGCTGTCCTTAAACATTTGCCTACTTTGGAAGTTTGGCCAATTCCTTTCCTGAGACCTGCCTGAACTTTATCATGGCGCTGGTGCGGTGTTTTTGGATTGTATTACGGTTGTTTTGGCTCAGCAGTTCTTCTGGGGGTGGAATGGGGTGGGGAGGGATTTACTGGCACTCTGTAGTGGTGTGGTGGTCAGGGTTGGCTCGGCTGGTATGATGGTGAACCTGCGAAGCGTGAGGTTTACAAATGTGCGTGTGTGTGTGCCACGGTAGTGTAACGATTAGTGCGCTGCTCGTTCATGGCTAACACTTCTGACGATTATCTGAGCCGGTTCTGAGCCTCCGATAGGTCGACTCAGCCTCAAATGAGTGACTGGGGTGGTGTGCAAACATCACCACTTGTAAGACAAAGACAGCCGGGAATGGTGCTGCCCATCCACCCCCTCGTGTGCCGTGCCAGCCTTCATAGGTGCTCGCTAACAGCACTTGCCCCTAAATGATATTAAGGTTATACGGGGGGTCTTTGTCTGTGTGCCTCGACACCAAGGCGCACTCCTGCTGGAAACCTAAACGAGAGTGACGCTTTCTCAGTCGAGTCGTCGGCGTGCTCTTTCGCACTGCCCAACTTGCGTATTTGAGCAGACGGTAAGCTTCAAGGATTTGAAAGCAAAATTGTCGCAAATTAAGCCATCAGCCGCTTGCCTCTCCACCTATTTGGGCCCCCACAGGGTGTAAATTGACTTTCCCCCTTCCATAAAGGACATGAATTCGCTTAAGCATTCGTTTGCTTAAAAAGTAAAAATGCACACACGTGTCCGTATAATTACGTACGGCACTTCATATTCTCCTGTAAGGAGTGGTGTTGCAGCGATTTAAGCGCTGAGCTATGATCCTGTCGTCCTGAGTTCAATTCCTGACGATGATTAACATCAGTCTGCAAGCAGACCTCGAGGGGGTTAATTAAATTTGATTTACAGCGGCAGTGATTGCATGGAATTACAATTACAATCGCACGCTGACTGTAATTCATTACGACCGACACAATTAACAATTGTAATTGAGACGGTAGGGGTGGGTTGTGTTCATCCAGTAGTGAACTCGACCGCATGAGTTTCATTCCTGGCCACGGCTGGCTAACATCGGTGGTAGGTGCATTTTTTTCATTCGTATTAATGACTAGCTTTACTACCCGGCTTCGCCTGAGACTTGGATTCTTGTCTTGGATGAATACACGGCCTACGCGGAAGGTGGGGGGGATGAGTGACGTCAGCAGGCACAATGCGTGACGCTGCCGCATGCGGGTGACATCACAGATGTGACGTTACCGCTCACTTGCCGTGCAAAATATATACATTATTGTGCCCACATGCCAAATTTCAAGTTTGTTGCATGTTGGGAAGTATGCTAAACATTTCAAACAGACACACATTCACAAATTTCCCTTTTATATATATATAGATGACCCAACTATGTGTAGTGTCTTGTAAAATCACTCAGACTGACACGTTGTAACAGGTCACCTGCTTACACTTTATTCGCCTATTCTTGCACCAGTTGTAGGCACTCCTATCATTGTCTATACGGTCACTTCTGTTAACCAATTCCCACTCTTATCTACGTTACACCTCGCTAACCTGCACACAGCAGCTCTCACTCTCAGCAGCTCTGCACTCAAGGCTCCGCACACAGCAGCTCTGACACAGAGGCTCGCACACAGCAGCGCTCACACAGAGGCTCGCACACAGCTGCGCTCACACAGAGGGTTGCACACAGCAGCGCTCACA
>CM025644.2:6412741-6438302 GCA_014621495.2 Entosphenus tridentatus | reverse complement strand
GCACACAGCTGCGCTCACACAGAGGGTTGCACACAGCAGCGCTCACACAGAGGCTTGCACACAGCTGCGCTCACACAGAGGGTTGCACACAGCAGCGCTCACACAGAGGCTCACACACAGCAGCGCTCACACAGAGGGTTGCACCCAGTAGCTCTCACACAGAAGCTTGCATTCAGCAGTTCTCACATTCCACCGCTGCCCTCGCCTACGTTCCCTCAGACCCACTCACTCGTCCGTCCCGGGCGGGGGGGATCAACCATCACCCGCCCGGCGACTCGTGAGGGTTGAGGTCCATTCCCGGCTTGAGCGGCAGCAGCGAGACATCTTCTCTCTCTTGCCCCCAGCAAAACGATCTCCCTGCTCCGCTCTCACGCCCGTCCTTATATTCCTCTCCCAATTGTCCAGCTCCTCCCTTGTGTCTCTTTAGGGCCACATAGGCTGGCACCTGGCAGGCCATCAATCACCGCTTATCGCACGTCTCCCTGGCAACACCTCCTGTGTCAGCATGCGACCCAGGGCCGACCTGGTCCGCACCTGCTTCTCTCCCAAATTAGGTGGCGGTTTGCCCGTGCAACCGCATGTTGCACACGCGCACGTGTTTGTATTCGGTTGCCCTCGGCCAACATGTATAAACCTTGGCTGTCATGTATCTGCTGCCTCCATTTTTTATCTTTCTCTTGATGCCACTATCATCAGTGATGTTCTGTCATCTGGCTCAAGACATCTGAACCGGCCCTGGGTCCACCTTGACCAACCCACACTGCACAGTGCTATGAAGTATATAGCCTTACGCCCCTTAATCTACAGGAAATGAGGTGTATTGACAAAGAGTTAAAATGTATTATTAATGATGTTACACCGTGGAATCTTACCTACTGTTCTTAAAATATCCGGAAACAATAAATGCCGAATGTCAATTTAGCTTCTTGGCTATGTTTGAGGTAACCGGGTGACTTAAGAGGGCTAATGCTTCATTCTAGTGGACTCGTTCGCTCCTGAGATCATTTCTGTTGGAGGTTGTTTATACCATTTACATACATATGTGGCATACATCTTCACATTTTACGTTTTTTATTCGTATTTAAGCACTACTGTTTATCGTATTTGCAGTAAGTTATGGCATTTGTTTTGTATAATTGCTGTTTTCGCTCTTGCTTGCATATTCCCACTCTGGGCTGTGATCGTCCTTGCATGCATGTTGAACTTCTTTCGCAACATTTGGAGCCAATGGTGCTAGTCGGAGGTGTATAAGAGCTGCCTAGCTCAATGGGCCTGATAGCAGATGTCTGATTCTGGGTTCTCAATTGTAAGCAAGTCGATGGTCTCCATCTGATCACCAATGAGTGCACGAAAAGAGAATTAAACATGTGTAATGCGAGCAAAGACAGGGTCACGTGAGTATGAGCGGAGTCAGGGTCACGTGAGGATGGGCGGAGTCAGGGTCACGTGAGGGGGAGTATATAAGGGGAGAACCGGAAGGGGATCGGGAGTGAAGTCGGAGTTAAGAAGTGAGAGGCCACGCGGAGTGCTGGCGAGGAGCGGGGAGATGGAGAGAGAGAGAGAGGAGTCACGGCACCGTCGGCCAGCGGTGCGCGTGGAGCAGCGGGGAGACTGCGGGGTGCGCGGAGAGCGCACGGGCGGCGGAGTGGCTGCTGTTGGTGCGGAGTAACGGGGAGCAGCAGGGCGGCTGCGGAGTGTGCGGGAGCACACGGGCAGCGGTGTGGCTGCAGAAAGAGAGAGCGAGTGGGAGACAGCGTGGAGCGTGGAGGCGCCGCGGACGAACAGGTGCGGGTCGGAGCGGAGACATCGCAGGGTGTGAGCAAGAACCCAATAAAGGACACGGAGAACGACATCGCCTGGAAGTCCTTTATTACACATGTGTGCTTGATTGCTCTGTGACGAACACTCCTCGTGGGGCACATTTAGCGTGGTTGCCTTCTTGTGTGGGTAAAGAGGTCTGTGGAAATTACTTGACAAATCCAGTAAAATGTCCCTGAGTGAGGAGGTACAAAAAGGTGGATATGTAAACAGTCAGCTGTGTGAACATCTATATGTAGTAAATCAGTTGCACCAACACATGTTTTGGACAAAAATGGACAAAAAGTGCAAACTGCTTTAAAAATGGAGCAATGTTCTAGGATTTAATGATTGTGCTGCGATATTTACGCGATCCCCACAACAACAAAAAATGTCGTTATGGATATTGGTCGCCAAAGCCTACATGTTAAACTGATTAAGAGTGCACTCGCTACTCAATATGAAAATGGCATATTCGTGAACAATGGAAAATTACGTGAAAATCTCGCAAAGGGAATAGGCCGATAATTGGTTTGGGTGGTTAAGTGACCGTCGGATATGTGACTTTAACACGTAGGATACGTGATGTCATTCTGCAGTTCTGTTACATCACTTTCCTGAGATGTTCTGTGACATTTCCCCAGGGTCCAGGGGCTGGCTGATGGCTGTGAGAGGTCTTTGTCGACTCGTGACATGATGGACGACAATCGGCATCACAATTTAGAATATCAGTTGGCGGGAAAGCTAAAATAACTAGGGAAATAAAGCCTCGATAATTGCAGCTGTAATTGTAACCTTCATTCAACAATCATTTTATATCGATTTAGATCGCAATTATAATAACTAGAACAGTCCGGGTCCCTTGTCTCTTCGGTCCTGCGAAGGGATTAGGAGCTGAAAGGCTTCAATTCGAACCTATGCAGCCTAACGTAAGGATAATGCATATAGGTAAGATTATAATCAGTACACTCTAAACGACTCTAAGTAAGAAATGAATAAACGATAACATTAAGTGAATATTTGTTTCATTTCAAAAACAAAATGTTAGCCATTCTTAATGCTATAACGTGTTAGAAAACAGTCCCCCGGTGCGATAAATCGATAGGTAAAGAATGCTGAATGTACAGTTCATTACTGTACATGACATTTTTACAGAAATGTACACACATCTATTTTTTTTCTCTATATAAAATGTTTTAATTACATTTTCTTTCCTGGTCTTGTTCCTTCCTCTGCTTAAGCGACTTAAGTGACTTTGACCTCTGTTGCACGGTATAAACATCGCTGTTCAAATGTGCTCAGTCGTGCGGGAACGATGGGTCGTCAATTAATATTCCGTGACGTAAATGAATGGTGGCCTTAGGCAGACGTCACAATTGCGTGTCGCAAATAGGACTGTCGTAAACTGCATCTAATGTTTCCCAAACTTTAAATGAACATTCTTTTTTGTAACAGCCATTTAAAAATACACAAAATCAATAATGAATTGAAGATGAATGTTTTGCAAATGTTAAAATGGGCTTTTAAAAAATCCGGACAGAAAAACTGAGTAAAAGAAAAGCTTACACTTGCTACATTATCCGTAGCTCTTTGTCAATCTCTGCTGGCTGAAGGCCTTCCCATGCCAGTTGTTGACCATACTTCACCACGTGGGTTGGCGAGGGCAGCAGATATTAGCAGTGGCCAGGAATCGAACTCACACACATCGGGTTCAGATTGCTGTACTTGAACCAGCTTACTACCCGCTCTTACCCCAATTTTACACTGAAGTGCCATATTTTTAATATATTCCCAAGGATGCAATCATCTGCAATTTATTTCCTCATAAACGCAGCTGTCAATGTAACCTTCATTCAACAATCATTATTTTCACAGTAATACTGCAATTATAATAATTTAAGGCCCATTCCCGATTCAATGTCGGATTACAGGGCCTCCTACCCCACACTCCGTGTGAGTAATCAGGGTTTTTTTGTCGTACCATACTTCACTGTGGAGATCAACGTGGGTTGGGGAAAGTAGTAGACGGAGTTGCAGGCAAGGCACAGCTCCGATTAAGAATGTTTATTTATCCTCCAGAAATCCGATGAGCTGTGAAGCTCCTTTTTCACAGGTGCCCAGTTAAGAAAATCACTCGCCATTGACTTTGTTCACGAGTGAGAATGGAGGTCGGGTCGTCAGCCATAGGACAGAGCATGCACCGCTTGTGATATTACGTTCACATGAGGGCTAGTGTTCTGCTTTTTTTTTCGTATTTTGTAAGTCCAAAGATACAATGACGTGCAATGCAATGCAAATGAGGAGAATGTTTTAATTGTTAACGGTTTATGTAATGGCAGGTCAATGACTGCATAGGTTTTTTTTTTGGCAAGCGGCTCAGTTCTGTGATGCACCTTTGGGTAGCAACGCGCGTTATTCGGCACATGGGTGTCTGACGTTTCGTTCCATGTGCCGGGAACTTCCGAAGCATGTGAGAAAAACGTCGTGCATCGTGCGGAACAAACAGCATTGCAACAAGTAACAAGTAAAACGGGGTATATATTTTTTACTGGTTTTTTTTCCTCTAAAGAAAGCCGGTCGGCCAAAATGTTTAAATCTTTATTTCGTTTCAGTGACAGTAAGGAAACGAACCCGTTAATATTTTAATTAGCCTATTATTTAATTTACTCATCGATATCAAACAACACGAGGTACACGTTACTGCGTGCAAATGTTGGGGGGTGGTTGGCGGATAGGGGGGTTATTTCATTTTGCACCAAAATACAAAAAAAATGCGTGTACCAATTCTTCATGGAAGCTGGATGGAACATGAGAAGGCGCTTCTAAATACATAATTAAAATTACACAAAAGGCTTCCATTCCTCTCCCCAACAATAATAATAATATTGCAAAATACAATAAAGTTTCCAATTTCATCTACATATATTCTGCCGCGGCTCATTAAAATAAGCATAGCCAGTGAGTATTACGCAGGTGAGATTAATTGAAAGCATGCCAAGCTGAAAACACTCTTAAAGCAAACCAGAGAAACATGAAAAAAAACAATTTAATTAGAATTTGTTAATTGAAAAACTCTCCAACAGATGTGTAATAAAATGTCCCAGAGATACGTTTTCATTACTTTTAATTGCATGCTTTTGACCGAGTGTTTTTCATGATATTGTTTGTGATGTGCAAATGTGTTTTTTCTTTGTTATATATTGCGTGCAAATTAATATCTTCATTTTCATTCGGACTTAAGTCTGCATGACAAAGAAAAACATTAAAGGGCCATTATTAGGTTGTTGTGTAGTTTAGATTTTTTTTTCACAATGTGTTAAACATACAAACAAATCATTAACAGATACCCCTCACCACTGACGTGAGTATGATACAGTACTGCACCGCATCTCCAACGCCAAATTATAATACAAATTATAGGCGTGTCTCGCGCAACGAGCGAAATACGTTCCGCGAAATTTGCCCCTCGTTGCACGAGCATTCGTTAAACGATCATCGCTTTCCCATTGCCTCCCATGTTAAAAGTCGAGTTACGTTTCAGCGCCAAAGTGTTTCACTCTTAGACAACCTTTTATAACGTGAGAAATTCAAATTATAGGTTAGTCAGTTTGACACGTAGGCTTTCGCGACCAATATTATTCATCATAAACGTGTTTTGGGCTATAACGCGAAAGTATAAATGTGTCGAAAGCCCGCCACCGCCCAACACAGCCAACCAGTAAGGTTTGTCACGTTAACCAAACATACAAATTAGTTACTACTTTAGCACAGCATTTACAATTTGAGTACGACATTTCGTTGGTAATTACATCCAGCATCACCGGGCAGGGTTTTAGTAGATGGAACATGTGAAACAGTCGACAGGTAGAGTTCCAGTTGCTGACGACAACGAAAAGATCTCTGACAAGCACAGCCGTTCAAAAAGGTAAATGACCAGCCCTGCAATTGCTCACTCACGCTGACAGGAGGGCCCTGCTAGAGTGAGCACTGGAGAAACCCCTTTTCCGAGGATATTTGCGTTATTATTCCACAATGTCTTTGAAAAGGTGGTGAGGACACCCACACTCTGCTCCAGCGCACTCGACTCGCCCATCGCCAGGCCACTGGTAGTGCCCCATTTATACTGCCGGGTGGGCAGAAGTGTGGGTGGCTTTAAGAAACTAGCACCATTTATTTCACTGCCGCGCCCGGAGATGAAATTGCACCGTTGACCTTCGGATAAAAAAAACGCAGTGTGCTAACCCTTACACAGCGGTAGCATCAATAATTGAACCTTTAAAGCTTAAATTAATTGCGTAATTAAATAGTGATATTTCCACCCTCGGAGGACGGGGTGTTGTGCTTCCCCTACCTCGACCAATTCTGCGCAATCCCATTGTTCGGTCCTATCTTGCAATTGATTACTGCAATGTACGACTCTATGCCGATTTTAGCGGCGTCCCAACGGAATCACAATCGGCGCATGCAAAAGCACAGCTGCACGGTGACAATGCGAGGTGCTTACTCCCTTCCGGCAGTGCATACACAATATCTGCCCATGTAATTGTATCATCGTGATGATTATAATTGCAATTATTTCTGGAGGAAAGCCTTTGGTGAGTCTTTAAGATATTTTTTCATTAGCATTCTGATCAGTTCTCGCAGTTGTGAGGGTGTGGGGGGGGGTGATGTCGCTATGCGTTATTCCAGTTGAGTAATTAACGAATAACATTTAAAAAAAATTACTTTGACGTCGACGCACACGTGGCCTGCTATTTTACTATTAACGTGACCGAATCTTTGACATCCGCTCCGAAGAATACCGTGCGTATCCTCGCATTTTAAATACACCTACACCCGCGCAGTATTTACCAGGGCAGCCGAACTGTAAACGTCTCTTCAACCCAGCAGTAAATGTCCTACGGCTGGGCCATGTCACGGCAATAACAACAAATCACGGATGCGAGCTTTGTATCGGGCACACACACACACCTTTTCTCTTTAGAAACGGCTTCGAGATGGTAGCCCTCAATACAAACTTATCAAATTATCACAATTCACCGCAGGCATTGTTGAGTATTGCGGCCCCCAGTCGCGTAACTCAAAGCCATTGTGCTTTGTTTGGCGAGCTCGCACGTCAGGGCTCCTGAAGAGAATGCTAAGCACCTCGGAGGCCATCCCCAGGAAGAGAGTCGAAGATTCCCATCTCCCCGTTGAGAATGTATTTTATTGATTCAATTACAATACAATACATTGCATTTCTATATTTCCAGCTGTGACCCCCCCACCTCCGCCTCGCCAGTAAAAAAAAATCATTAATGGAAATTGTAGTATTTTGCAAAACGGGGAAAAAAATCCTAGTAAATCAATAGAGGAACGTGCATCGTCATATTATGATGATGGAATGGCCTCGATCGATGACCACTTTGATAAATTAGAGGAGTGGAGCAGAATAATTAAATTATACATCGCAATCCTTTGTTAATCCACTGCTGGATTAAGGCCTTCCCGCGCGTGCGGGTGCTGTGTCAGTGATATGGGGGGTTGGGCGGGGTTAGGAGGGGGCTCTTTGACCACTCTGTACCGTGCAGGTTGATGCGGTTTGGTGAAGGGAGACTCAGGAACCGGCTCGGATATGGCTAACGACCGATGTTAGGCAACGGGAGGTCACCAGGTTCATTGCGTGGCACGATTACCCGTTGCATTGATGTGTGTTTTGGACTTTTTTTGCACCGTACATAGCCAACCGTGCTAATCGGAGGTGCGGGGTAAGCACGACAAGGATGGTTCATACGCTCTGGCGCACTCGAGCGTGCAGTTTAAATCTGTTGAGGTGTTGTGGAGAGGGCACTCACTCGTCACTACCCTGCTCTTGCATATGCCAGCAGCAACATGTTCAGGAGGTGAATGCCAATGTCGAGGCCTGCTAGCCACGACGAGAGGGCTCTCCGAGAGAGTTCGTATGGATTTTGCCATTCCTCCTCCTTTGTTGAAGTGTGCGCAGACTGCAGTGGTTTACTCTGTGGTCCATAGTTTGGGTTGCATGGCCACAGTCGCTCTGCAGTGGCTTGTCTTTAATTGTGGATCCACGAAGGAGTTCTACTCATCGGCCTGTTGATATTCTGATGTGGTCGATGTTTACACCACCAGCGTCCTTAAGGCATGTTAAAGCCAGGAGGTGCGATGTTTGGGTCTTGAATGACGTGTTTATTCTGGACGTCCGCGTTGTTCAACTGTTTGCCAGAGTTCTTCTGCACCAGGGTGACACTATAGGAACTCGTCACTGATGTTAATCCAACTGGATTATTTGGAGAACTCAGGTTGACAGCTTCATTGTGCAATTTTCCCACGAAAGTTTTGGGAATTGCTGTAACAACTTGTATATTTCCACCATCAGGGAAGCAACATATGCAATCCTTTTATTACTAATACCAAATTATGATAAAAGAGTTTTTCCCTTTTTTTCTGGCAACTAAACAGGTGTTAAGATGTTAAAACACCAAACGGAAACATTTTACAAGGAATCATGTCTGCATTAACCAGAATGTTTGTGGTCAGAATGGAAACAAAAAACATGAAACTGATTGGTCAGTTCAAGGACAATGAAAATATTATCAGAGTATGTGTTTTGTTTGCATTCTGACCGCAAGCATTGTGGTTAATGCAGACATGATTCGTTGTAAAAGGTTTCAGTTTGGTGTATTAACATCTTAACACCTGTTTTGTTGCCAGAAACAATGGGAGAACCCTTTAATCATTTTTTGGTACTGGCAAAGGAGATCCCATGAAATAAGGTGTTTTTCTTTGGTATGTCGTGGCCTCTGATTTTATAATCGTCATCAACAGCCATGATTTATCCACTGCTGGATGAAGGTTCCCCCACATCATGACCATCCTTCACGGTACAGAAATGCAAAAACCCAACTCGCTCCTGCATGGGAACCGATCTCATCGCTCCATCTCTGCGGTGGTCATATTGCTGGCCGCCGTTCACTGCTCTGGCCGCCGTTGAATCACCAGTCTTGTTCGTGGTATGCTATCATTTTTAGTGACATGTCCTACCCAAGCCCACTTACTTTCCTTACCAGTCCACAAGGTGTTTAAAATTCGTAATTGTTTTTCTTATCCGCGGGTTCCTCATTTTCTGTTGGTACATTTCCCAGCGCGCATCTCTCCACGCTATTACTTGCACATCTTTCAACTTGTCTTTCGTGGCAGGTGATATACCCTGATCAATAACTGATTGGGAACATCCTTCTTTTGGGCATGCAGTGCTGGTGTGTCGCTGTGCACCGTCGTTGGCACGTTTTCATAAGAAGGGTTTGCGCTTAGGAAGCTCTCAAAACAATAAATCTTGATGTTTTATGTGCCAATGTCGTCCTCAACAAGGTAGGCATCAGCGCACGTTATACAATTTTGAAAGAACATCTCGGAGTGTTTAATAATGCAAACGAGAAGCACAAAACACGGATGGGCAAAGAGAGAAACTAATTTAGGAACAGAACCACACCGAACTGAAACTACGCGAGCGAAGCTCTCTGTCCCGGTGCTCATTCATTCCATCCAAAGTTCATTCATTCATTCCATAGTTCATTCAATTAATTCATTCAAAAGTTAATTAATTCATTCTAAAGTTAGTTCATTAATTCATTCCAAAGGTAAAAAATATCTTTTTTGCTAATTAATTCATTCCAAAGTCTATTCATTCATTAATTCGTATTCCCTGCGTGCGACGTGTCCATCAAGGTGCAAGCGCCCCCTGTAACCAAAAAAATGCAGTCCCGATGGCAAGGCAGCAGAGCGGAAAAGGTCATCATCAATCAAGGGCCATTATAAATATTTATTTGAAACGCATTTATGCGGGGCGTATCTGCTCAGAAGCGCGGGGATGTTCGCTGTCACCAGGGTAAAGATCACCCCGTGAATTAGCCATGCTTGCAGCACCATTGACGACGGCTTTGATGGGGGAGAAATTCGGCAGGAATGCTGAGGGATAACACCCTTGCCTTTCATGAAGGAACACGGGGGGAAATCTTTAATGTCTACAGGATGTACGGAGCTTTGATGTGGAGTGCCGTCTGAAAGATGATTTTTTTTTATTACATCTGGATCTGACAACCTCGTAACACCACGTGACGGTCGAGGTGCAGACCTCCAATTTTTTTTTCTCAGAGGTGGGAGCCCCCACACTTTACCCCCCCACCAGACGCTAACTGAACACGGGCGGAGATAATGTTTCGACTGAGACATCCGGAGGGGAGCGACTTTCTTCTTTAAATATACGTATGTTGAACGTCGTACGCACCATACGCAGCCAAACCGTGCCAGTCAGAGGTGCGGTTGAAGGACAAAATTTACCACTAGCAATTCAGACATAATAAAGAATTTTGGGTTGGATAAATGCGTCGAAATTCTCCACCACCCGGCACAGCCAATTAGTAAGGGATGTGTCATGTAAACAAAACGCCAAATAGTTACTATTCAGCCCACCGGTGTGTTAGAGAGTAAATCCACAACATTTATAATTTGAGTACGACGTTTCACTGGTAATTACATCCAGCATCATAGGGCGATTTGCCAAAATATTGGTCGCGAAAGCCTACGTGTTAAGAAGCAATCCAGACGTTTTCCGGCCCTATTCCTTCCTTTGGCAGTTGAAGCAATGGTGCAAATGTTTTTTTTAATCGCCCCCGTCCTTGCCACCGCTCTTTCTGCCCAGCACCCCCATTGCCTGTCCACCAGACAGTGTGTGAACGAAGGAAAGCCTCTGCTGAGACACGGAGGGAAGCAGAGAGTGCGTCATTTTATGTCCAGCTAAGGTTTTCTTTTATCTTTGCTGGCCCTGTGCCGTTTTTTATTTTTGGTTTATTTTCGCGTTGCAGTGACATGTACAATATTCCATGAGCACGTCCCAGGAAATATTTTAAAAATTCAGCCACGTTCATAATAGGTGGAAGGTAAATCACTGTAACTGATTGATCATCTCTCCACCTGGCAAAAGGGCCTCCACTATATACGTATGTATGTTGACCTTCTTTCGCACCGTACATAGCCTACCGTGCTAATCGGAGGTGCGGGGAAGTACAAACTTAACACAAAAAGCAGTTCTAAAGAAATGTGTTTTCAATTTAGTATCGTGATGGAGTGTATTGTATAGTGTAGTGGAAAGTAGTGCAGTGTATTGTTGTTCTGCCTCACGGCAGCGGTTTTGCCTCACGGCAGATGGGGGGGGGCGTATGTACACAGGAATTTCCTGTTTTTGATGCTAAGTTTGGTCACGTGACCAGGAAGTTGTGATTTAAGATTCCAGCTCAACCACGCGGGCGTCGGCCATTACACACATAATTCAAGATGGCGGCACACATCGCGTCCCAGTGAAGCCAGCCGCAATTGTCCATTGTGGGACTTTAAGAAGCATCGTCTGTAAGTTCGTTTATGTTCTTATAGTATTGGCAATGCTATTATAATGTTAGAATGACCGTTATAATTATGTAAATGCCTTTATAATGCTGTTAAATTGTTATGATAAATACGAGGCCTAGTTAACAACGAAGCCTGCAACTTTCCTTAATGTGAATGTTACTTGTAATTTAATAAGTCGAGTCAAACTTGTACCCAAGTAACTATTGCGATCCTGAGAGCAAGGATGACGAAATATCTAATCCACAATTTAGTGTTATGTATAATACTGTACATTTGGGGTGCAGTGTGATGAATACACGATGTGCCTTTATGTAACACAGCAGCTTATGCTCTTGTATAGTTATTCAGTGGTAATATAGGGGCCTGGTCCATCCAGGATCTATTGTTTAGAAACATGTTATCTAAGACAATGTTATGATGCTGTGGTGTTCATTCATTGTGTTGGTGTTTCCGGGTATTAACAGATGCTGTATCTGTGCTGTTTTCTTACTAGTTTTACCTCGTTAAATTCAATAAATGACGTTTGGAGTCGGACGTTCATCCTGGCTCTGAGGGTTTATTGGACGCGAGGTTAACTACTCAGCTAGCGGTGCAACGTAGCACACAGCGAGGCCGAGACAATAGTAATGTAGTGCATAGCAATGTAGTATGTATGTATGTATGTTGACCTTCTTTTGCACCGTATGTAGCCAATTGTTCTAATCGGAGGTGCGGGGAAGTACAGACTAAACACAAAAAGCAGTTCTAAAAAAAATATTTTCAATTTAGTATAGTGGTGTAGTGTAAAGTATGGTGTATAGTGTAGTGTATAGTAGTGTAGTGTATGGTAGTGTAGTGTATACTATGTATGTCTGAACTTCTTTAACACCGTATTTAGTAAAACGTGCTCATTGAAAGTGTGGGAAAGGACAACAAAACACAACAAGAAGCAGTTCTACTGAAATTAGTTTTCAGTCTCGCCATAGGGAGCTCTGTAGAGCCCCTCGAAAAGCAGTGGTTCCCAACTTTTCTGGACCCGCAGACGTTCACCATAGACCCCAAATACATTTCCGTGAACCTCCCATTCACCAATGATAGTTTTTCTAACTTAAAGCTGCTCTAAAAGTGCCGTAAAACGTTAATTAAAAAATCCGCAAGCGCGATTAACTCGCATCTTTATTGACGAATCTGAATAGTCGGGAAATGGGTCGAAAACAAACTAAATATGGTGATTTGTGAAAGAAAAAAATTGTAGCATCTGCCACGGTTCCACTGATTACTTGCCTAGGACTCGGGGACCACCGGTGGCCCGCGGACAATGATGTTGGGAGCGTTTAACACCTGGTAGGCCTTCGCGACCAATATTATTTGTAATAAAGTTTTTTTGTTTGGGTTCGATCACGTACATATAAATGCGTCGTTAATACCACCATTACCCGACACAGTTGGGTTTATATTTATGCGATCTGACCCAAAATGTGTAATTCTGCTGTGTCGAGTGGTGGCGGGTTGAGCAACAAGTTTGAATGCGATCTAACCGAAAAAAACACCTCTATTACACTGGTCTACAGCCAAAATGCTTCCGAAATAAATGTAGTCCAATTTTACTAATTATAGGTCACTGAGAATGAAAATGACGCTTAAAAACGTTTTATTGGCTCTAGTTTTAAAGATATGCTACTGGGTCAGGAAATACGACCGTTGAGTTGGGAATGGCGGAGGATAAGTGTGTTATAAAGCAAATGGATCTCAGTTTAAAACAGAAATGACTAAAATACATATTTGACTGGATCGATGAATAAATCTATGAATGGGTTTGGACAGGATTTGCTTTTTGAGCAGAACAGGGAATGATGAAATCTGAACCTGGTATTGCATCATACATGATATTAATCGCCTCGTAATTGTGTGAACAAAGCAGATACTTTCTGCTATGTTTGTGGTGAAGTGACTTTTGTATCACAAAAGGTCCATATAAGCACTGGTTAAGAAAGTCTATCACCTTTATTTTGGCTGTGAAATTGGAAATCAGGACAAGATGTGGGCCTTACACATATGCTGAAACACTTGTGCAACACATCTTCACGAGTGGTTGGACAGAAAAAGGAAATCTATGCCTTTTGCAGTGCCAATGATTTGGAGAGAGCCAACAGATCATATCAGCAATTGTTACCTCTGCATGGCGCCTCCTGTTGGGAAACGTGTGTCAAAGAAGAAAAAGTGGACTGTGCATTATCCAAACATTCCACCAGCAATACGCCCAGTACCCCATGGAAGACTGCCGGTTCCTGATGCACCAGAATCATTCTCACTTGAGTCAGATGAGGAAGAGGATGAAATGTCCGGTCCTGAATCATCAAGGTCACATGACCCACAGTTTCTCCCATCCTCCTCCTCTGAACCACACCTCATGACACAAGGTGAACTGAAAGACCTTGTCAGGGATTTGGAACTCCCAAGAGTAGGGCAGAGCTGTTGGGCTCCAGACTGCAGCATTGGAATCTCCTGGCAGCTGATGTTTGGGTTTCCATGTTCCGTGACCTTCAAAAGGATATTGTCCCATTCTTTTTCATGGAAGGTGATCTTGTAGCCTGCAACAACATCAATGGTGGGATGGCAGCCCTCAACATTGTTCATGATCCAGATGAGTGGAAACTGTTAATTGATTCATGGAAAATGTCTTAAAGTTGTTTTGGTGCATAATGGAAATGTTTTGTCCACAATTCCAGTTGAACATGCAGTCTATATGAAGGAAACCTATGACAACATGAAATAACTTTTGAGGTGGAAAAACTATGACCAACATCAGTGGCAGCTTTGTGGCGATTTGAAGGTTGTTGCTTGGTCTACAGACTGGATACACAAAGTACTGCTATTTTCTCTGCGAATGGGATAGTCGCGCGAGAGATTCCTACTACATCAAGATAGATTGGCCAGATTTGAAGCTTTCGTAACTGCAAGGATTCATACTCTTAGGTTTTTTCGGTAAAGTTCATGTAGGTAAAAATAATAATAAATGAAAATAACTAAATTAGATAAAATTTAGTTATTTTTATTTCTTATTTATTTTATTATTATTATTCCTATGTGACTTTACCGAAAAGCCTAAGAGTATAGATTGGCCACTCCGACAGTCATTGAAGCCTGGGAGGAAAAGTGTTCAGCATCCACCACTTGTTGAATCAAGGAAGATGTTGTTACAACTCTTACACATCAAGCTGGGTCTGAACAACTTTGTCAAAGCCATGGACAAAACACAAGCAGCTTTCAAGTACCCCTGTAGAAAATTTCCAAGGTCAATAGAAGCTAAGATAAAGGAAGGTGTCTTTGTTGGTCCTCAGATTCGTGAACTTTTTCGAGATGATGCACTACTTGGCAAGGATAATACGGCGTGAAAGGCCTTCCAGTTATAGGCAACAAATGTTCTCGGAAACAACAAGGCAGAAAACTACAAGGAGTTGGTGGAAAACCTCCTCAAGGCATAGAAAAGCCTTTTTTTGCAACATGTCACTACAGATACAAAATTTCCACTCTCATATAGATTTTTTTCCCACCGAACTGCAGATCAGTGAGCGATGAGCATGGCGAGCGATTTCACCAGGACATTGCAACAATGGAGAAACGCTACCAGGGTAAATGGAGCTCATCAATGCTTGTAGACTATTGCTGGACAGTGACAAGAGATGATCCATTTAATGAATACAAGAGGCAAGTCCAGAAGTGCCGCGTAGACACTGAATAAGGACTAAACTATGTATTTATATATACAGAATAGTTCTAGATTTGAAGCTTTCGTGACTGCAAGGATTCATACTCTTAGGTTTTTTCGGTAAAGTCACGTAGGTAAAAATAAGTAATAATAAAAATCATAATATAAATAATAATAGAAATAAAATTATAAATCACGACGTTTCGGAGGCAACACAAGTCTTCGTCATCAGGTAGGGACCGTCACAGCTGGATTTACTGTATCAAGTGAGGAAAAATTCCAAGAGACAAGCTCTTAAATACAAGTTAAGGGGGGAGGAGGGGGGATGGGCTTATCTGAATGTGGTAGCCAATGAATGGAACGTGTTGGGGGGGGGGCGGGGCTTAAATAGAACAATAGGTGCACATTTTGTTGTTTAACCCGGTGTTGGTTGACAATCCAAATACAAAAAAGGAGAGTACTGTTAAACGCTGGAGATGTCAACACTCGGTAAAGTAGAATAGTACCTGTCAAATAAGATGGTCCAAATATGTGTAGTTAAATCTTTTTTACATGGTTAATAACATTTCCAATGATTACTCAGTTTGTACCCAACATCACGGTTGAAGTTATGTCTGTGTTTGTATACCGAGTAAAACAACAACATATGCACCTATTCTCTTTTAGCACCGCCCACCCCTCCCCAACACGTTCCATTCATTGGCTACCACATTCAGATAAGCCCATCCCCCCTCCTCCCCCCTTAACTTGTATTTAAGAGCTTGTCTCTTGGAATTTTGCCTCACTTGATACAGTAAATCTAGCTGTGACGGTCCCACCTGATGACGGAGACTTTTGTTGCCTCCGAAACGTCGTGATTTATAATTTTATTTCTATTATTATTATTTACATTTTTTTCTTTATTATATTTTTTTACGTACGTGTCTTTACCGACAAAACCTAAGAGTATACAGAATAGTTTTTTGCCTTTTGTTTAATAATACATTTTATTTATATAACCCTTTTGCTGATTTTTTTTTTTACATGAACAAGACAGGTGACATGTTATCATGTAAAGGAACATAAACATATGAAAAGACCTAGGTTGACAATTTATGAGTAAAACTCTACACTCTACAGAATATACATAGATGGGACCTCATTTACCAGTACCAAAATATGAGAATAGGTTTTCCCCTTTTTTATGGCATCAAAACAGGTGGTAAGATGTTAAAACACCAAACTAAAACCTTTTACAAGGAATCCTGTCTGCATTAACCGCAATACTGTACTTGTGGTCAGAATGCAAACAAACAAAATACTCTAATGATATATACATTGTCTTTGAAACTGATTGGTCCACATCAGATACAGCTTTTATTCGAGCCTAGTCTCAAACGGTGTTAGATCAGAGGACGCCAAAAGGCGTACAGCACAAAGACAAGCATAATCAGAGTAATGAGAGCCCGGGGTGAGCAGCTACATCATGGGACCTCCTTTGCCAGTACCAAAATATGAGAATAGGTTTTCCCCTTTTTTCTGGCAACAAAACAGGTTTAACCACGTATACTTGTGGTCAGAATGCAAACAGTAGCCAATCGGTTATTTTCATTGCAATAATTGAATTCAGCACATCAACATCCATAATAAACGGCGCATTTCATCTCTGAAGCAGACGACGTCTAGAAAAATCATAGACGTTGAGAACCACTGCTACCCGTGGGTATTTTTTTTTGCCTGCACTTTCACGCTGGACAGACGTCTTGGGAGAGAGGTTGGCGTTACCCACGCCTTTAACCTCGACACACGCGTCCTGGTCATCGATTGCCACTGCAGTGTCCGTCTGATATACTGTTGGGTGGACAGAGGCGAAGGGGGGGGGTTGGGTGGGGTGGGGGATTTAATAAACTTGCACCGTTGTTTGAACAGCCGTGCCAATTTGAAGGAATAGAACCGGCAACTCCTGTTGCTAACCATTACACCGTGGCAGCATCCCATGTTCCGTGTTCATAATGCAAGGCCTTGAATCCCCACGTCGGCACAGCACCAGGGAATGTACACGTGCAGCGAGGCGCACGTGAAATTATTTCCATGCAGTGTGTGCAATCCCTTGGGGTTTTGGCTTGAGCTCAGCTCTTTAACCCCCTTATCCACCGCCAAAATACTGAACTGGTGTCTGCCACTGTACTCCAATCTCCTCTTCTGTCGGAAGAACGGAGAATCCTGCTGCATGTAGGATAAGACCACGCAAATCTAAAACACCCCCTCGACGACAGAATGAAATTAAATCCCTCCTTTTACAGCACACATAGTGACTCGTAGTTTCACCTTTAAATATTGTTTTATGTTATGAAGAAAGGGAGCCAACGTTTTACACGCCAAGTCAGTGTCATAGCATGTGACTAAAAACTACAAACAATTTTATTTTATTTGACCTGATAAGGCGCACCGAGCAATGTAGCTCCTTTTTGGAAGCGATCTGGCAACAAATGATAGCTCGACGAAGTGGCTTATTACGTGTTCAATTATAGCAGCCAGATACTCTAAGATGCACGTTTGTAAATGTGGAGAGAAAAACTGGAGGACCCGGAGAAAGATCAACGGGACACGCAACCTCCAAATATACAGGCATCAGGGTTGAGATCGAACCCACGACCTCCTGTATACATCTCGCCACCGTGTCCACATTATCATCACCACCACGTAATATGAACACCTTGCCTCCAATGCAATACATCTCGAGGGGAACCTGCAGGAGGGGGGCCCTTGGTGGCAGATGGCCCTACGTGGCACAAGGTGAATGCAGCCCTGGCAAGCGAGTGAACGGCATTGCTCCGTGGCTTCCCAATGAAGTGATTTGCAAGCAATGAATCTAAATTCGCCTTACTTGAACCATGACCCCAAAACACTTTCAACTTTCTCCCTGTTGAATAACGTCGCAGCATCTTTCACATCCGCTGCGGTGAATACACGTGCAGCATTAACCAGGGCGCCCCCTGGGCTCGAATCGTGGCGCTCCTGCAACTAGTGGCGAACGCTCTACCGCTGGGCCCGTCACCACCTGCGTGTATGGATAACGCTGGCCCTCTGAAAGTAATTTCCCCTTAACATGTTTCCCCATTGGGTCTTAGCCTCTTAGCCTGTTTAACCTGGTATTTTTTAAATGAGCAGATTTCATTTGTGAGTCATCATCGCCAGCCTTTTAAAATCCTTTATATTAAGTTCACTTGCTTGCTTGCTTGTGCGCTTACGACCGTGCAAATTTTTCGGTCGTTTTTTAACCCACTCCCCGTGAACCAATCGAGCTGACATTTTGCACACAGACTCGTTGTGCATGACATTTTATTTTCGTGAAATTTTTTTTCCAAAATTTTACACTTTTTAGGATTTTTTTTATATTTAATTACCAATTGCTTAATGGTGGCAGGCAATCATCTGCCCCATAGGTGGCAGCCATCTCAAGCCAGAGGACGAGAGGACTCTAGCCGCCACGCATATAAAGGATTTATAGTGAAAAACTTTGTTTTTACGGGTTAATTTTTTTCCTCCACCATCCTTAACACGTCCCACCCGTTTACACTACCGATGGTGTCGCAGCCTTGCAATGTTTTTCTCATGCCACTGCTGGTAGAGGATGTTTTGGCTTGCTCTTCCACTCTGGCTGGACATTTTGGAAGATAACATTATTATGAGGGGGACAAATCTTTAGGGGAACCCACTCCTCCACTGAACATTATACCAATTTTATCAACCCCAGACAGATGATTGGCTGATGTGACCCTAAGCCAGGAAATGAACATGAATTCTTCCCATTGTGAAATCAAGTTCGTTTCTACGGTGCCTTGGGAAAATCGTTGGATGAAGTCAGAGAATAATACGAATAACAATCTCTGTGCAGACTTCATCCTCCGTGACAGGAATGACCACATACCTATTTAGTGTCAACACTGAAACCTCCAATTTCTGTCACTCACGCTCACTTTGGAGATGGCTGGGCGGCACCAGAGGTTAAAGGCTGCGATCCTGAGTTTGAATCTGAGTACTACTCACTTTTAAGCTGAACGAAGTTGATAGTTTTCACCAAGCAAACCAATCAATGCCTGCAACAAAAGCGCTACTGTTTCTTAAACATGTGTGTGCGTTTTTTGTCGTGCACTCAATCTAGATAAATTCCTGCTCTGCTGAGAATTAAAAAATCATTCTGGTTTCCGTGTTGGGAGGATGGATACCCTGGCAGTGTGTTGAAAATTTCATCCTGTATTGTGTAAAGGTACAAAGGCCTTGAATGGGGGGGGGGGGGGGGGGGATTACACGATCAGCTCATAGAGTCGCACAGCTTGGTGAGATTACCAACTAGATTATTGGACTCCAGTCGGCAATCTGGATACTCTCATTTGTGGTTGTTGGTATCTTGCTAGGATTCTTTGCCCAGTCCTCAGTTAAGTGACACACACATCACTGCGATCCACAAGCTGTAACGGCACCGCCAAAGCAGAACAAAAGATAAATACCCCTGACCCTTTTTTACACTCTTTATTGGATTTAACCTGTACATCCAAAGATAACCACCTACACAAATTGAGCCTTTCTTTAAAATGTAATTGGTGTGCGTGCGTGTGGTTATTTTTCCCATTTGCAAACTGCACAATTTGTCTTCTCCCACTCCTCTTGTCTGTTCTTTTTTTTTCAATTATCTTTTCAGCGGCGACTCCTGCCCATCCCTCCTCGGGCGTTGCGTAACGCTGATGCGAACCCCTCGCGATCATATTCACGGTTACGTCACTCACCCCTGGTTCTGCGGCAATCCTCTCCGCTTGGGCCACGAAGACAGAGATCTCCCCCCCCCCCTCCCGTATAGCCTTTACAGACTGTTGGGGCAAGTGCTTTTAGTGAGTAGCACCTATTAAGGCCGAAACAATACACGATGGGGTGGGTGGCCAGCACCACGCCCAACCGCCTTTGTCTTCCTAGTGGCGATGTTTACACACCGCACCAGGTACTCATTTCAGGCTGAGTCGACCTAGGGGAGGCCCAGGACCGGTGCAGATAATCGTCACCGATGTTGGCCGTGAGCGGGAATCGAACCCAGGTCGCCAGGTTCATAGCGCAGCGCGCTAACAGCTACACTACCGCTCCCCATACACACACGCACATACATGCACGTCATGACCCTTTGCCCCCCCCCCCCCCCCTCGGTACACGGTAAAAACAGCGCTAATTGTGCACCCTCCCACTGCTCCACATGCGAGGAGTCGATACCTTTCAAGGAGGGACTTCGAAGCGACGCGGTTTGTTGGTGGGCGCGCAACTGAAAAGCGAGGTCGCGTGGTCGAAGCTGTGAATTTAAAACCCAAATTATCCATCGGCGTATGAGGGGGGGGGGGTAACGGGTAACGTTCAGCGCACTCGACATTGCGATTCAGAGGTGTCGCCATTTCAACTTTCCCGGCGCAGCAGTTATCCGCGATGCACTGTTTGTATCGTTACGCATTAATAATGCGCGGACGCCAGTGTATATTATAGTACGCTTGGCTAAAAATGGCTTTCGTAAAGAAAACAATAAATCTTATCTTATGCCCCACCGAATACGAGCGTGTTTTCCGCTTATTGTGGAGCGTTGTGATCTTAACTCCCCGGCCACCCCGATTAACACTGCAGTGAAAATTAACCGCGAATTTCAATGCGCCGTCTGTTTTGCGGTGAACGTGAACAATCTTGTGATGGTATTTGTAAACAAGTGGTAGGACGTGTGTTGGCGTTATTCTCGCAGCAGCGGCAGCGGCTTCTGGCTATAGCCATCGAAACAAAGATGGCGGTCACCGCATCGCCCACTTTCTGACGCGCTTCTGCGGCCATCTGGAACACTCTTCCTTCCGATTTTAGGAAGTCACAGGAGCTCTGGACTTTTAAATAATTTTGATATTTTTATTTATTTATTTTACAAATGTTAGTGTGTTAGTTTGTTGTCCTTCCCCCACACCTCTGATTAGCATAGTTGGCTATGTTCGGTGCGAAAGATGTTCAACACACATACATAGAAAATCCACATTTTGCCACGTTTGAAACATTACTAACAAGTCACTTGGAAAACCACCTTGTGCCACACAGGGACAACTTCCAACGTTGCGGGGGATGGGGGGGGGGGGGTGATCCCATTGGATAAACTACAGCACCGAATTAGAATGATTGAGATGAGATGTGATGCGAGGCGCTTAGAGTATCCGATGCATGTAAACCCTCCATTTCCTGTGCACACCCTCAATGTGTTTGGGCTTCGCGCAAACACCATCTCCCCTCGTGGAAATATAGCAAGGCAAGTTCACAACACCTGGACACACCTGGACACAACTTGCACACCTGGATGACCAATGAGTTCGTTATCTGGGTTTGTGACGTGGCCCAGCGGGTGGCGTGCCCGTAGGAGCAATCCAGCAGCTGCCCCGGTTGTAATAACCGAAGTAAAATCCCCACGCCGTGTCTGCTTCACAGTGGACATTAAAGATCCCGTGACATCGTAGGCCATTGTGTGTGGGCGTTCCGGTCCAAATTTGCCAAATATTGAAAGATTACCCGCAAATTAATTGCATGGGGATTATACATAGTGTAGTGTACTAATTCACAGATACTAGTAGGAGGCACTCTCTCTATTCCGGCCTTCTCAGCCATAGGGGAGAACTGCATACCGGGTCAGGACAGCCAACATGCTTCCAGACCCACAGCTCGAAGAGGCGAAGATCCCGACGATGGCAGCACGACGAGTTCCATCCCGGATGACGGCAGCCCTGACTGTGAGTCGGAGCTCGCCTTTTATCCTCCCCAGGGTGGCCAGGCACCGCCCTCGGCCACGCACCTTTCTGGATCCCCCAGAAGGCTCTGGGCTTCGCCCACGGATCCAACTGGTAGAACGGGCTGTTACCCCCAATCCCATTCTCTACCAGTCGCCAGCACTACGCGCTCCATTGACTCATTCTACGTCACTACAATAGCAGCAATTATTGCCACCCCTTACTGGCAGACTAATGCTCCAAGTCACTCCTGCAAATGAAACCCTATCCTGGTCACTTGAGTCCTCACCTGCCTTGTGCAACCAAATAATCTTGAAACTTGTAACCTCTGGAAGGGTGCGCAGAAAGAGGGTTAAACGAGCGTCGTGTTGTCTGGATCCGTGCGTCTCGGTTTGGGGCGGAGGGCAGGAGGAATGCCAGCTGGGCTGGGAATTGAACCTGGCACCCGGATGGCATGTCGGTGCCAAGGGTTTTTGTGCTCATTTATTACCCTTCGGCACGGCGAAGTTCGGTCAGTCATTACACCGCTAATTAGGAGAAAGCCCTGTAATAATGAGCGCCTGATATAATTGTTGACTCCCTGGTATATTTTAATGTAGATATTAAAGCGCAGTAGTACAAACAAGTGTGAGTCTCAGACTCCTATGTTTCCGTCGCAGATCGTGCGGCGTACGAGTCATGGGCTTTGCCTGCTTTGCATTGGCCTCAGTGTCACACGCATTGAAAAAGTGTCAGATATAATGCATTATTGGAAATTTAGCATCGTGTTTAGATTTAGCACGCATAAGAAGCTCCAGATGCACACTTTTATAGACATCGGTTTTAAGATGGAAAAAAAAGATCAGACATATGTGGGCAGGATCCCCCAAAATTGTAACATTTTGGTTTTAACAAAAAAAAAATCTGATTTATTCTTTGGATTCAACACCATTGACATCCTACCCATGTCTCAGATACAAAAAAAAGCTAAAAAGAAAACAACACAAATGTTGGACACAACTTGAGCACACGGCAGACTACAATCTAATTCGTAATACATTTTCCTGAGGTGGTATCGCGTGAGTGAAATGTGTGTTGTGCAGCCCTCCTCCACCTGACACAACCAATTGATGAAGCTTTGACGCCAAACAAACGTGGCCAATTAATTGCTGCTTCGGCATACCGGTGTGCTGTTGGCGAGCGATCCACAACATTTAACAACACACCGGTGGTGCCGCTGAAGCAGTTATGAACTGGCCACGTTCGTCCATCACGTGGCAACTTTAATAATTGGCCGTGTCGGTTCGAGGAGAGGTGTGCAAAGATCCAAGACAAAGATCCCTCGTATAGCCTGTAACAGAATATTGGTGCAAGTGCTGTTAGCGAGCACCTTGGAAGGCATGGGTGGTCAGCACCATGCCTGGCTGCATTTGTCTCCCGAGTGGCGATATTGACACACCACACCAGGTAATTATTTTAGGCAGAGTCGACATGGGGAGGCCCAAGACCAGTTCAGATAATCTCTACGGGTGTTGGATGTGAGCGGGAATCGAACTCGGGTAACCGGGTTCGTAGCGCACCACGTTAACTGCTATACTACCACTCCCCATAGGAGGGGTGTACCACACACATCTCACTCACACAATCTGACCCAAAAATCTATTACGAATTCTAATATTTGTCGGATTAAGAACGTGATATGTACATAGGGGTAAAGGTGCTCACACCTCCAGATGGTGTTTTGGCTTGCTTGTAATAGGTTGAAGTACCCGCACTATAGCCCAACTCACATGACCAATCTATTGATCGACTAACTGTGGTGCACTTTTTTATACTTTTGGGGGAACAGAGTTTGAGTTTTAAGACACTTGGCCATTGCGTTAACTGCCATGGCAAGAGGTCAAACCCCCGGCTGCTTCGGGGATTTCTCTTCTCCAGCAGACCCACCTCTCTCTTTGCCCCCTCTCTCTCTATTTAAGGCAACGACACAGAGGCATTGGGTATCTGTGTGTCTATGTTATGTGTCTCTCTCTTTGTGTCTCTGTGTTCTCTCTCTCTCTCTCTGCTTGTGCGTCTGTCTGTGTGTCTCCGTGTCTCTGTTTTGTCTCTCTCTCAAATTTACGGTAGTTATACCTGATGATGACTGCTTGAGTTGCAATCGAAACGTCGTATTCTATTATTTAATTTTTTTTTCTACCTGACTTTCCCGAAATAATCAAATAGGCAAAACCAGTGACGTCTGTGAAGCAAATTCAGTTTGCTCATTATTCCATGACACCGCGGCAGGAATGCTTTCCCTGGTGCAACTGAATGTTGGCTGTATACCAAGCTATAATTGTTGACATGCATTTAGCTGGGCAGCGTTGGCTTTCCCGGCTAAATGCAATCCAGCACTGGAGACGAGGGTTGGTGGACCTGACGAACGTCGTGAAACTCCCTTCCCACGGGACGTGGAGGAGGCGCTGTTGCCTAGCTCGCCAGGAGAATGTGGTATGGCGGAAATGTGGACTCCACCTGCCCCCTGGCACGCGTGACTTTTCTCTGAGTGCTCATGTTGCCTCCCACATGTAAACACTCATTCATTGGCCATGAAACACCTTAACGTATAGAGGACCGCAGAGCTTGGACGGGATAATTTGGCGCTGGATCACTGCGAGGCTGCCGTCCCCACTTTGGTTGCTCATGCCTCTGAGGTGTGGGGGAAGGACAACAAACTCAACACCAAAAAGCAGTTCTAAAGAAATTACTTTTCAAGGTATATTTAAAAGTGCATATCATACACAGACTAATAATCTCATAAATACGTCCAGAATATTTCTGCACATATATCCACGTGTAATACATAAATGCATAATGAGACGTAGCTTCAGGCCCGTGAGATGTCACCTCTATTCTTATTTTACAGCTCTCTGTGAATCAACTGCTGGATGAATGAAGCACTCCGCATGCCGTGTTGGCCATCGGGGTTGTTTGCCCATACTTTACCACTCTAGCCATGCCTGGTTCACCGATGTTATCCTTGCCCGGGAATCAAATTCAGCCCCATGAAGTCCGCAGCTCAGTGCACGAATCACCTGTGGCAACCGCACTACTCCTCTATGCCTTGTCACCAACTCTCCAATTGGCTACCATGATTATTGTTTACACCGTTATCATTTGCGCTGCGCAGTAATGCTACCACGGTGCGCCGTCATGGCTCGCAACACCGAGGTCGTGCGTTCCATACTCCGGCACACCAATTACTCTCGAGGGGAGAGGGTGAGGGTGATCTCTTATGGGGGGGGGGGGGGGGCTTTTCGCCACCAGTGGCATGAACAAGCCACGACAATGCTGCTCCTTCGCTTTTTTTATAATGTGAATATCAAAGAAAAAAACACAATTTCGTGTGGCCGTAAGCGTTGCCACTTACGCGACACTTGGTATTTACCCGCCCCGGCCGCCGCACGTGTTCCGGCCGGTTTGTTTTGCTCTCCCAGTACTCCGGAGGTTGCCTCATACACTGCGAATGGCTCCCCAATTTTCCCCGAAGGTCGCGTTCATTTTTTTAACATTCACCAGAACGATACTCTGGTTCCTCCGATGCAAAACAACAAAAACAAACCACTATTTTTTGGTGCGTTACGTGAACAAACCTCACCTTACGGCACGCCATTAATTTTCTGCCGCACAAGCCGTGGTTGCGCAAACAACGAGAGACGGCCGGGAAATGTTAAACGCCGCCCGTTTTATGCAGCGACGCATTTTTGTAATGGCAACAGCGTTGGGAGAAGAAAAGGGCCGCTCGCGAGGGGTGAGTAGAAGGTGGGGGGGGGGGGCGGCGTCTTGAGCGGTGTTGTGTCAAAAAATAGAAATGCCAAAGCGCAGCTCTGCAAATTGGGGGCCATCCATAAATGACGTCACGCGATTTTGGACGATTTTTACCCCCCCCCCC
>CM025644.2:6390154-6407454 GCA_014621495.2 Entosphenus tridentatus | reverse complement strand
ACGGACGGACGGACGGACGGACGATATAATCTATTGTAGGCTGGTCCACTTCGTTCCTACCAGTATAACTGGAAACTGAAGCCGAATCTGTTCTAATGACGTACACGTACGTCTTCGGGTCGGTAGACGTACCGAGGCTCCCAAAGGGCCATGCGGGGAGGGCGTGTGGCACAGTTTGGCACCAGCTTTCAGCGAGTGCGGTGGTGTCGCTACAGTTCGCTGCGGTGAGTGCGATGTATTTAAAAACAGCGGCGCCACGCCTCCCCGAATAGAATTAACGCTGAAACCGCTTGTGCGTTCCGAGATTCAGCGGTGAATCGGACACCCACCCTGAACATTGCAGACGCCTCGGAATGGGACAACGGTTAACAATCATAGGTGGTAAAAACCTGGATTTGCACCCAGGATATCAGTATTGCCAGCTCAGAGCTCTGACCTCTGCGCCACCCAGTCACACCATATCTCATGGTTTTGACTGCAATTTGTGGCCCAAAATGTACTGCGCATTACGGGGCTCCCAAGGGTCACTGGATTTGGTCGAGATCCTCTACGGCGGTGCGGCAAAGTGTCACGGCTGCGGTTAGAATTCGGATTGGAATTTTTACAGACGTTTAGCATTTTATCAGCTCTATGCAGCTTGTTCAGATTAAGCTTAATTGGACGTCACCTCATGCCATACATGCCGTTGCACTGGTCAGTTCTTGCACCCTGTCAAATGTTAAGCCTGTGAATTAAGTAGAAAACACTTCATTGTTAACAGCCAGAAATTGCAGGCAAGCCTGTGTCTCTTGCCTTGACCCTTGTAGTACAAGCGTTCACAGATCTTTTACCATTCGTCTAATTCCTTACTCTAACGTTTTTTGGGGGACTTTTCTCCACAGTTTTTCTTTTCCGCTCGCACTATCGGCATCACGTGGTGAGGCGGAGAATCTGTTCGAAGCTCGACCCTTCCTGTTAGAGTACGACCTGTGGAAGCAGATGTCACAAGCTACCTCTGAGATGCCTTCAAATGACCGCTGCTCCGCACAGTAGAGGCTCCACTTTCGCACTCCAGACCACATTGAAACTGATTATCACCATTTCCACGACAAACGTAAAAGCCATATGCTATTCATTCCGACCACATCTGTATGCTCGTGTGCATAATAAACGACCACATAATAAACAAAACAACTGTTTAAAACGAAACTAATTTTATTTGACCAAGTAAGGCTCACTGAACTATATCGCTCTTTTTCAGAAGCGACCTGGTCACACATGATTGCTCAACGACGTGGCTTATCACGTGGACATTTATTGCGGCCAAACACTTGGAACGCGTGACGTTGATTCTAAATGTGGAGGGAAAAACCGAAGGACCCGGAGATAAATCCACGCGACCACGGGGAGAGATACACGCAAACTCCAAATATACAGGCATCAGGGTTGGGATCGAACCCACGACCTCCTGTATACCAGGCGAGGGAATTAACATCTCGCTCCCGCGGTGCTCAAATAGTGCACACACGTGTCCACTTCTAACTTCAAAGAAGATGGAGAAATCCCTGTAAATCGTCCACGTAAACTTTAAAATGGAATAGGCAAATGAAGCCTCGTGGTCTTCGCAGTCTTATTCTGTTTGTGCATGTCGCGCTCTATTTGAATGCTACATCAGATTACCTGTCAACGAAGATCTCTTATCTTTTAATGAGTTCTTATCTTTTCGAACTGCAATCTTGCCGCGGTGACAATGATGAAGTCCCATTAGCCCTGATGTCAATTTGGCGTTCTTCTCAAGCATAATTTTTTTGTAAAATGTAACCCGTGGTGAAAATGTATTTTTGTTAATGGTTTGTAAAACAAAGGGAAAACATTTATTTTGCAGGTACCCACACGAAATGACGGCGTACACGAATGCGCGAAGTGGTTTGATATTTTAGCCGAGGTAGCAAAGACAAAGATACCCCGTGTAGCCTTAACAGACTGTTGGGGCAAGCGATGTTCGCCAGTAGCACCTATGAAGGCCAGCAGGGCACGGCACACGAGGGGGTGGGTGGCCAGCACCACGCCCGCCCGTATTTGTCTCTCTCGTTGCGATGTTTGTACACAACGCACCAGGTACTCATTTGAGGTTGAGTCGAAATAGGAGAGGCCCACGACCGGTTCATATAATCCTCACCGGTGTTGGCCGTGAGCGGGAATTGAACTCGAGACGCCGGGTTTATAGCGCAGCGCGCTAACCGCTACACTACCGCTCCCCACTTGAACACACACGCTGAGAAAAAAATCAGCTCTTAAGCAACGTCACAAACGGGCATTATCTATTCAACAACGCGTCATGCGTTGTAAACGTACATCCACACCCCCACCAGAGCAACAGAGCTCTAATAGAGATAGTTTGCAATACGCTTCAATAAAAAAATACCACTAATGTTAAGCACTTATAACTAACGGCATTCTTGTACCTAATTTGATGTGCCAATTATAATTCTCCGCACAGTTGCGTGTTTTACGCTTTTGCCAACTCTTACACATTTCATGCGTTGTATAAATTTCACTTTGCTCCTTCGCGTGCACCTGAATCGTGTTGTTCATAGAGTAATTTTTTGAAGAAAAAAACACTTTGTAGAATTTCATATTCCGATTATCTTGCATAATTCCTCTAATAAGGATTATTGCAGTGAGTTAATTTGGGCTTAGAGTGTGTGTGTTTTGCGATTGACTAGTGAGATATGAACTGCAGGATGGGGAAACAAATGACGTTTCACTTTCACGATGACATGCGTGTGTTGTGGTAATATTATATTTTCATCGGCTGTATAACACTGTTCAGAAAGCGGTCACGTTGACAAAAAACAAATAGTTCACTGCTTTAGCCGACCGGTGTGTTGAAGTGTGAAACCACAACAATTAAAATTATTTTTATTGTTGTGGTTTCACACTTCAACACACCGGCGGGCTAAAGCAGTGAACTATTTGTCTTTTGTCAGCGTGACACTTTTTTTGCTGATTGGCCGTGTCGGGTGGTGGAGGGTTACGACACATTTATAAATAACGCGATCTAACCCAAAAACGTTGATTATGAATAATATTGGTCGCGAAAGCCTACGTGTTAAACTAACAAAGAGGAAATTGGTTTGACAAAAAAAAAACCTGGACATTGTGCTGTCACCTCGTCCCAGCGAGACCTTTGATACTTCGCAAGGCCCCAAAAGGGGCACCTGCCTGGCTGTGGTGGACTTCACGATTCTGCGATGTAACAGAAACCAACCTAGAGCAGTCGTTATTGGCTACTGTGCTCACCCCTCGTTGAATTCAGTTTCAACCGAGTACCTCCCCCACTTGCCTCACCCAACATGGTTCTCAGAAATAAATGTATAAAACAATTATTTTTCCAAGACGAAGGTACTCTGCAAACCCAGTGTCTATCATCAAACATTCGTTCATGAAGCCATACAGATATATAAACACAGCCACAATTTCAACCGATAGGATGGGTACAAACTGAGCAATCATTGGAAGGACATTATTAACCAGTTATGTTCATAACTAGCTGTGATGTTCCTATCCTACAAGCAGTTATTTTCGACTCTCTGAGTTACATTCACTAACACAGCCACCGTTAGCTGCGTTAGTTAATGGCGGCTTGCCATCCTTTTCCACCTCCATGTGGCCACTGCGCTTTCTTACATTGACATGCTAATCTCTCACAATACAATGGCCACCCCCCCTCCACAGCTCCGTAGTACCTCCCCCACATTGGCGTTAGCTGCCCCGCCCATCTCTAAACCATTTGTAAACAGCTCATTGATTGGTGTAGACCTACTGCAGGAGTGCAGGTTACGGAGACCTCGCCTACATTAACATTAGCTGCCCCGCCCATCTCTAAACCTTCATAAACAGCCTCGGCAGATTTCACCTTTTTCACCTGAACACGATTGCTTGTTTTGCGATCGAAACGTCGTGATATTGTTATTATTTGTATTCTATTTTTTTCTATCTACGTGGCTTTACCGAAAAATCCAAATAATGTCGATATTTTAACTGATTGCCCATTCTCGTGAGGCAATCCTAACTATCTGCTGGTGACTTCAAGCACGTAAATACATTTAATTAAATGGACGCTCTGCATTGCGTGACGTGATTTGTTCGAGCTCGCTGTTTACTCTTGGAAACCCGCATTGTTCACGATCGATGGGCTTCAAAAGGTCTTTCACGTCGCTCTAGGTTTCCATGTGCATTCAAAATGTATCACAGTGATATTTTTTTTATTGGCGGATCCATGCATGATCATTCACCAACGACTCTCATGCGTGATATAATATCACGCATTTGTAAATCACCTCACGTACCCCCTGGGACATTGCCACTCACCCCCTGGGGTCCGCGTTACCCCCCCCCCCAGTTGAGGATGACTGAACGAGATTGTGCGCTCGAGCTGATTCTACAATTAAATACAATTATACAATTATTATTATTTGGAGAAGAAAGTAGACCACAACTTTGTTTCACTTTCCAACTTAAAGATATTGCACGGTGGTGAAGACATTAATATGTACATGCTAATTTTAACAAACAAATATATATGTTAATGTTGCAATTTCATTTCCCGTGAATTTAGTATGGCGGTACAGCACGTGAACAAACGTGAAGCTGTCCTTTCCAATCGAGCCAATTGCGCCAATGATGAATTTCCATTGCGAGTAAATGCGGCTAATTATGTAAATGAGACGCTTACCATTGTATATCAATACTGCCAATAATGTGAATTAAGAACAGCCATTGTATTTCAATTACGTCTCTGCAAAGTGCACGCGTATTTTTGTTCAAGCCCCGTGTGTTACGACGCAGGGCACAGACGTCATGGAATGAAGGCGTTACAGGGATGAACAGGTTGATTGGAATTACGTTCATGGATTGTTTTTTTTAATCCTCATGTCAACATGTACGTGTGTTGAACCTACATCGCACCGTACGTAGCCAACCGTGCTAATCAGAGGTGCGGGCGGGATGGGGGGGGGGAATAAACACGACACAAAAAGCAGTTCTAAATAAATTATTTTCATGAGAATAGGTTTTCCCCTTTTTTCTGGCAACAGAACAGGTGTTAAGATGTTAAAAACACCAAACTGAAACCTTTAACAACGAATCATGTCTGCATTACCCACAATACTTATTGTCAGAATGCAAACAAAAAACATACTCTGATAATATATATTCATTATCAGAGTCTGTTTTTTTAACTAATAATAATAAGGCATATATATTCTTGGTTCTTTCGTTAAAGTCACGTAGAAGGAAAATAATAAAAATATAAAACAAGAAAATTACCACGACGTTTCGACTGCAAAACAAGCAATCACCATCAGGTATGAAATCCACAGCAAGAAAATTTGAAAACAGTGGCGTTTTTTTTTCTTAACGTCAGCAAAACGGACAGCGATTTGGCAGCTGGTCAGATGGACGAGTCCTTCTCTGTTCGGAAAAGAGGAAGGAGGAGAAGAAAATGAAATGCGGTCTGAAAGTCATCGTAAGCGTGAACACAATTAATTAAGACCCGAAATGGTTTATCAAATCCTTCCAATTATTGCTAAGCCAGAATCCATCTTCTCGGTTGAAATTGTCTCTGTGTTTGTATATGTGAATCGCCTCATGAATGAACCTCTCATGGTAGCCAGATGGCTTGCGGAGAACCTCTGTCTTGGAGAAGTTAATGTCATGTGAGCCCACTGAATTATAACAGTGATCTGCCACGGCCCAGGTGTTGGTCCTACCGTGTTTTAGGAATGCTTTGTGCTCACGAATGCGGTCAGAGACATGTCGTTTGGTTTCTCCAATATAACTACTACTACAGAGGCAACTCGGTTTGTAGACGCCAGGGTACTGTATGTCCGGAATCACATCTTTTACAGACGGAACCAAATCACGGATTTTATGTAATGTGTTGAATTGGACCTGGATCTTGTGTTTATTCAAGATTTTGGAGATATTTTTTTGTGATGCCCGCAATGTAGGGTAAGGTGATTGTTTTGAATGGCTCCTCAAGAGGGTCCTTCTTCATGGTTGGAGTGATGGCTTTGCGGATTGTGTAGTCGGAGTAACCATTAGCCTTAAGAGCTTGGTGTACGTGCTTGAGTTCACTGGCAATGTGTTCCTGGTCAGAGATGCATCGGGCTCTATGGTGCAAAGTCTTGATGAGGGAATTCTTCTGGGATGGATGGTGGTGGGAATCCGGTTTCAGGTAAGCATCTGTATGGGTAGCTTTCCTGTAGACAGAGTGGCTCAATAAACCATCAGGTCTCTTTTTTATTAGGACATCCAAAAAAGGGTAGCTTGCCATCTTTTTCGACTTCCATGGTAAATCTGATGGCTGGGTGTATGGAATTGATGTGGTCGAGGAATTGGTCTAGAGCAGGCCAGCCATGTGGCCAAATGACAAAAGTGTCATCCACGTATCTCTTCCATAAGGTTGGGTGCAGAGTGGCAGTCTGGATGGCGTCAGTCTCAAATTTATCCATGAAAACATTGGCTACAACCGGAGATAGGGGGGAGCCCATTGTAGTGCCCTCAGTTTATTTTTAGAAAGTTCCATTCCAAGTAAAGTATGTATTGCTTAAACAGTGTCTTACCAGGGGGGGGGGGGTACCTCAGTGTTAAGTCCTCCATGAACCAAGTCTTCAATGATTGCGATGGTGTCAGGTACAGGAACTTTGGTGAATAAGGAAACTACATCAAAAGTGACAAGATCCAGGTCAGATTCAACACATTACATAAAATCCGTGATCTGGTTCCGTCTGTAAAATATGTGATTCCGGACATACAGTACCCTGGCGTCTATAAACTGAGTTGCCTCTGTGGTAGTAGTTACATTGGAGAAACCAAACGACATGTCTCTGACCGCATCCGTGAGCACAAAGCAGACCTAAAACACGGTAGGACCAACACCTCGGCCGTGGCAGATCACTGTTATAATTCAGTGGGCTCGCATGACATTGACTTCTCCAAGACAGAGGTTCTCTGCAAGCCATCTGGCTACCATGAGAGATTCGTTCATGAGGCTATCCACATATACAAACACAGAGACAATTTCAACCGAGAAGATGGATTCTGGATTAGCAATAATTGGAAGGAGTTGATAAACCATTTCGGGTCTTAATTGATTGTGTTCACACTTACGGTGACTTTCAGACCGCATTCCATTCTCTTCTTCTCCCCCCTCCTCTTTTCCGAACATAGATGGACTCGTCCATCTGACCAGCTGCCAAATCGCTGTCCGTGGTGCTGACGTTAAGAAAAAAAAACGCCACTTTTTTCAAATTTTCTTGCTGTGGATTTTACACCTGATGATGATTGCTTGTGTTGCAGTCGAAACGTCGTGAGAATTGTATTGTTTTATATATTTTTAATTTTATTATTTCCCTTCTACGTGACTTTACCGAAAGAACCAAGAATATGAATCCCTGCAGTCACAAAAGCTTTAGATCAAAATAATGCATATATTATATATTCTCATATTTGGTACTGGCAAAGGAGGTCCCATGTAATTAGTTTTCAATCTCGATTTCAAAGTGCATCTCTCCAGTGGCGTCCTAATATCGGAAGGAAGAGCGTTCCAGACGGCAGTGAACGTCTTCGTCCACTGCACCGCGCGCTTTCAGATTCGCGATGCAGTGAACAGACAGACACGGACAGTCTCTGGCGAGACACTGTCGAAACAGGCCCAGAGTGACTTGTCTTGTGACAATGCTCCTGAAATTGTGTATTCCCAGACGGCCGTATGGGTTGTCTCATAAATATATATAGTATGTGAAAACGGATATGCCCGCTTTTTTATTTGCGAATTCATGTTAAGGTAATTTGTCCAACTGTGTTGTACCCATTTATACTGCTGCGTGGCCGGAGGCGGTGGGGGAGGCGGGGGATTTAAGATTGAATTGAATTGAACCAGGTATCGCTGGCGGAAGGGCGCCCCCACTGGAGGGAGCTCGAGAATGGCCTCCCCTGAATGTTGGCCACGCGTTCTTGGTGGAGGTGGGAGTTGCCCACGCTTTACCCCACCGCCCGCCATCTCCCAGTCGACTGACTGCGGTGGAACCCATTCATCCCGCTTGAGGTGAGACAGGCGGTTTTGGTGGGGGGGGGGGGGGGGGGGGGGGGGGGTTGGGTGGATTCAAGAAACTTGCAGGCGGTGATTCAACTTCCAGGTGCCTGTGGATTGCAAGTCCGGTGTGCCAACCATGATGATATGTCGGGGGCAGCAGCCCCTCAAGTCGTTTTGTGCAGGGTGGTGGTCCGCATGTCTGTGGTGCTGTGGTGACACCCCCCCCTCCCCCCCAATAAATTGACCGCTCACAGTTTTTTTTTCCTTTGCGAATTAATTTTCGTTTTAAATTAACCTTAATTAACAAAAAATATTCTGTTTTAGAGAATTCATGCTACTATTGATTGTTTTTTTTTTACCAAGTAAGGCCCACTGAGCTATATAGCTCTTTTTTCAGAAGCGACATGGCCTTCAAATGAAAGCTCACCGAAGTGGCTCATCATCACGTGGACATTTATAGCAGGAGCCGAACACTCTAAACGCGTGATGCTGTTTATAAATGTGGAGGGAAACCCCGGAGGACCCGGAGAAAAATCCACGCGACCACGGGGAGAACATGCACACTCCAAACATACAGCAGGCGTCAGGGTCGGGATCGAACCCTATGCCAGGCGAGTCAGTTAACATCTCACCACCGTGCGACCGAGGGTCGGGAGATGTTCAATTAAATGGGGGGTGAACAAGACATTTGCATCACCCTGTGGATTTTTTTTAATTTGGAGAATACTTTTTTGACATATATTCTGTAGATATCTATACACACACACGAACAAATGAATTTACAGTGAAGAAAAGGGGGAAAAAACCCCTTAATGGCAATTTTTCATGTTGACGGCAGTGTTTAAACGTGACTTTAAAGCAGTGATAAAATCTCATAGCAGGCTGGCCTTTTCACGGGACATTAAACATGCAGTCCTGTCTGCACAGACATTTAGAATCTCTCAATGCTTCTCATGGGATCCCGCCTTTGTGCACAATGCACATCATGGCAAAATTAACCACCTGTAATAAATAATACATTCAGGAATACTTACAGAGGGGGTTTTTGTGGTAATATAATGAATGCTAACATTGCCATGCAAATTATCAACTAACAATGTCATGTGTGAGTGCTGCAAAGTGCCACCCAAGGCTCAGGAAACGTTAATCGTGAGCGTGCTTCATTGGAGGAGTGCTTGGCCAATTCCAGTGCATTGTTTTGGGTTATTTTAAAATCATAGATGTCGGAGTAGCTTTGCAATGTGTTTCAAGATTGTAGTTCCACCTTGCGTCGCTCTGAATGAGGTCCGACGTTTCGCTATGCATGCCGGTGGCTTCTTCGGGAACTAAAAACGCACAGATGTACCAAAAATGCATATGCCTTCTCAGTCCCCTGAAGAAGCTCCCCAGCACATGGAGCGAAACGTCGGACGTCGTGCCGAACGATACGCGGTACGATCAGAAGGCACATCGGGGGGAGAGCTGTGCAGGAGCCCAACCGCGACATGTCAACGTTTATTGGTGCTGCTGATGTACTGGCAGTGTGTGCGCAAGCACAATTAACATAATACAAGCGTAGCACACTCGTCAATAACGCGCTGGCATTCAAATAACAAAAACATATAAACACAATCGGCGACGTTTCAGGAAATGGGCCTTCTGCGTAGCACACGTGTATGTGCTTTGCAGAAGGGCCATTGCCTGAAACGTCTCCTATTGACTTAAAGCTTTCGTGACATGCAGGAATTCATATTCGTTGGGTCTTTCGGTAAAGTCACGTAGATAGGTTCAAAGAAAATAACATAATAACAAAAAACTAGTTTAACACGAATTTTTTTACTTTTTTATTTTTTTTGAACCTATCTACGTGACTTTACAGAAAGACCCAAATAATAATTTGCCTATTTTATTTATTTGCTTTAATTTAATGCTATTGACGAACGTGTGTTGAACGTAAAAAAAAAACAAAGCAGCGCCTATATTAGCATTATAACTTTTAACATCAAGAAAAAAAATCGGTTAAAGTAAACAACGTTAAAGCAAACTATTCCTAAACACATTTCTGTTAACATTTTCTCACTTCGTAACCGGAACGACATTGTGATACAAATAATCACCCAGCAAAGCCATACGTATCGCAAGACAAATATGGATGGATGGTGATGATGTAGCGACGTCCTGATACAGCAGTGGATAGATCCTGATCTTTGACGATCACGATGATTTTCAAAGAAACGAGCGCCATGCCATGGACATGCAGCCTCTCCCATCTAAAGCAGAGTTTAAAGCTAAGCTCTCAAATACATATGTATTTGACATACATACATATATGTTTGTTTACATGTTAGTATTTCAGTCACCCAGTACCTGTTAATGTTTCATGCTTCTGTCGATTCGTTTTTGCAATTTGTGCTGCAATCAATCTGGAAGCAATCTGCCAATTTGCACCACGGGGAAATTAATATTTAGCTTTTTATTTAACATTTGATTTATGTTTGCAATACATTCCGTTCCCGCATGCGATACAGTTTTAGTTTTTTGTTCTGATATCTATTTGTCTGTACTTTGTTTATTTGGTTTTTTGCTTGTGTTACTTTGACCCAGATCACTCTTGCAAATGAGTCCCTGTCCTGGCCTATGGAGTTCTCAACTGGTCAAACGATATCAACTTTAACTCGAAACTAGATCCAAAACATGACGAATAACCAGGAAGATGGAACAAATATCATGGCTGTCGATGATATTGATGAAGATCTCACCGTGGCGAGTTAATATCTCGCTAAGGTGACGTGATGTTAACTACCTCGCCTGGTATACGGGGGATCGTGGGTTCACTCCCGACCTTGACGCCTGCATATTTGCAATATGCACGGTCACCCCATGGTCGCATGGACTTTTCTCTGGGTCCTCCAGTTTTTTCCCTTCACATTTAGAAACCTGCATTAAGAGTATTTGGATGCTATACATTTTCACAATGATAAGCCACTTCGTTGTGGCCAAGTCACTCATGAAAAAAAACACACATAGCTCAGTAGGCCTTACTTGGAGAAATATTTTTTTTATGATCTATCCACTGGCAGACGAAGGCCGGTTCACACTGTAGTCCTAAAATATCATAACTTAATGCCTCAACACGAGCAAATCTAATCACTCCATCTCCGCCTTCTCGCTCCTTTGACTGCCAATCCGTCACCAGTCTTGGACATTGACCGTTATCCCGTCGAGCCACGTGTCCTGTCCAAGCCAGCCAACTTTTCGGTAACAGTCAACAATCTGGTTCTCATGTATTGTTGTCTGATCCGCGGTTGCCTCTGTCTGCCTCTTCGTGTAGTAGTGTAGGGTGACTTGCAGGTTGCATATAGCGTCACAAATTTAATACAAGGAAAATAAATGTGACACTTGGGCAACGTTACAGCAGTTTACTTGCAGTGCATGAAGACAAAATATGTTGTTTGGAGGAAAAATAAAACGTACTAGGTATTTTGTAAGTCACTTCTAAAAAAATATATACTTTTGTATCAATTAAATATGAACTGTGTGTCTACGTACAGGCAGTTCTCATGCTCATTGTTTTGGTATTTCTGCACGCACACAAATTATAGGAGACGAAGCTTTTAAAATAAGTGTGTGTGTATGTGTGTGTGCCAACACATGAAAAGTTAACCGATGAATAATTTAAATAATGAACGTGGGCACATTCTGAAATCACAAACCGCCTCGAAGAACTTCTCTTCATGAAGAACACCAAAGGAAGTTTAGTTTACCATCACATTGTGGTAAATGAGGATCTGCAGTGCTTTGAATATGCACATTTGAGAAAGCTTCCCCCACCCCAATTTTGCCCTGAAAAGACAAAAGCGCAGCCTCGCAAGTACTCGCTCACGCCACACTGCCGGTTGGAGGGGCCTCGGTCTCGTGAGTGTCTGGAAGGCCACATCCTCGTCTTGCCGGGAGAATGCTGTGCAGCAAAAATGTGGACAGACACACAAGCAGAGGGAGACAACAACAGAGACACACAGAGAGAGCATAACCTAAGAACGACAAAACGAGGGGAGACAGAGAAAGCACACTAAATCAAATAAACCTAGCAAAATTTCGAAACGTAATGCAATGCAACATAGAGAGTCGGTCAACACACAATTAAACCAAAGAGTAATTTCTGCAGTCACGAAAGCTCCAAATCAAGTTTGAACCACCTCTACGGGGAGGTTTTAAGTTTGTTTTCTCTCTCTCTCGCTGTGTCTCTGTGTTGTCTATCTCTGCTTGTGTGTCTGTCTTTGTGTCTCCGTGTCTGTGTCTTGTCTCTCTGTAAAATTTCACACTTAATTTCTAACTTAGCAATCTTTGGAAAAACGTAATCAACCAGGCTATTCGTTAATTATGTGTTGACCGACTCTCTGTGTTGCATTGCATTACATTTCGAAATTTTGCTAGGTTATTTAATTTAGTGTGTCTCTCTCTGTCTCCCCTCATTTTTGTCGTTTTTGCGCAGGCTCCGTGCCACTGATTGACATGCTAATTTATCTACCCCCCTTCTCTCTCCGCCCCCCCCCTCTATATTTGAGGCCTCGACACAGAGGCGTGGTTTCTCTGTGTGCCTATGTATGTGTCTTTCTCTATGTGTCTCTGTGTTATCTCTCTCTGCTTATATGTCTGTCTATATGTCTCCAGTTCTGTGTTTTATTTCTCTCTCAAATTTAGCATTCCCTGGAAGAACGTAATCAACCAGGTAAGGTGTTCACTGTTATGTTAGCCGACTCTCTGTGTTGTATTGCATTATATTTCTAAGTATACTAGGTTTGTGTTCTATTTCATTTATACCTGATGATGATTGCTTGTGTTGCAATCGATACGTCGTATGCTATTATTTAATTTATTATTTTCTCTTTATACGTGACTTTACCGAAAGAAGCAAAGAGTAGTTACCACCTATGTCGTTATCCTGTGTACGTTATGTAGTACCTTGTTGGGGTTGTAGAATAAACGTGTTCCCTCCAAGTTCAAGTGCGTGCTCCGTAAAACCCACTACACATTGTTTCAACTTGCAACGTGCCACACGGTATTCATTCACTCGCGCTCGACAAGAGAGGACGACTGAGTCGCACGTGGAACCACACATGTGCCCGGGCCACGCTCTGCTGCTGGGATGAAGGACTCCCTGGCCATGATCGCATTCTCTCACGATTTAATTCGCAGTCCGTTTGGCTCCTGCGTCATTCCGTCTCCACAGGGAGCGTCCTTTTGGGCGCATTCCCTCCTTTGTTTTTTGCCAATCTGTCGCTAGCCTTGATCGTCGGCTTTCATCGTCCCTTCTGGCGATGTGCTCTGCCCAAGCCCCGAAGAGGGACGCATTTAAATACACGTCACATACCATGGCACGGTGCAATTATTGAAGGCATGTATCATTAATATCAGCACGATCTGATATGAAGAAATGTATATTCAACTTCAGTTGTAAAATATCAAGGTAACTTGTTTTAATGCGGGTAAAAAAACAATTAAAGTTTTCCCTGAATGTAATGTATATAGATATGGCTGCATTAAAAATGAGTAGGACCATCCACCACACAAATTCCAATTCACAGCAAAACCATTTGATGATGCATTCACTTGGATATAAAGTTCTTCCATTGGGTTATCAAGGAAAAAAATGTAAAACGTGCAACTTCTAACGGATGTCAATAATTAATGCCCTCCGGTTCCTACCCCAGTATCCAGCTGTGACATCGTTGCACACGTGAACGCCGTCACTTCGTTATTGACCACAAGATGAACTTTTAATTCATTTCAGACAGCGTTGCAATAATGCATACGGCACCAGTTCAATATCAAGCCTCGGGGAGGGGGGAGGGGGTGTCGTCCTTATAAACGCCTTAATTCTGCGATGTCGAGTTGCTGCTTGCCATTTTGTTTCGACTGCATCGAAAGGAGCGTGGGGTGAAGTTAAAACTATAAACTATACAAATATAATCTATTGTTTTTTACTCTTTGGTTCTTTCGGTAAAGTTACGTAGGTCTAAAATAAAATAAATACCTACGTGACGTTACCGAAAGAACCAAAGAGTATGGATCCCTGCAGTCACGAAAACTTCAAATATATTATTTTTTATTTTACCAGGTAAGGCCCACTGAGCTATATAGCTCTTTTTCAGAAGCGACCTGGCCACAAATGATAGCTCAACGAAGCGGCTCATCTTCACGTGGACATTTCTAGTGGTCGCCAAATACTCGAAACGCATGTTGCTAAATGTGGAGGAAATCCCCGGAGGACCCGGAGAAAAATCCACTCGACCACGGGGAGAACACGCAAACTCCAAATAATCAGCAGGCGTCAGGGTTGGGATCAAACCCACGACATCTTGCATATCAGGCGAGGTAGTTAACATCTCGCCACCATAGCAGGACCCAGTCCATCAATAATAATAAATAAACACACCAAAGCCATGTTTCCTTTATTGTCATGGTAGTACGTTAACAGAGCTCTTCTAAGAGCTGTAAAAATGTATTCATATCTAGGATGTTTGATATGCAGTCACTCCTCACAGTGTGTACTATCTCTGGTGACATATGATTCAGAAACATGGCCATTTATTACAACAACAAGAATGGTACAACGCCAAAATATGTGCAAATAAGCATGGAGAGACGCAAGCCTGGAACTACATTTAGAGACAGCAAGAAGAACACGTGGAGTAGAGAACATACGCCGGCTAATGACATCAATCAAACTGTCGGGAAAAGTGAAGTGAGAGCTTGGGCATGAAGTGGCATGGCTGAAAGTAGTGACGACAAAACGGAAAAAAAAATTACAACTAACAATGGCGTGGCAGCCAAGAAGTGGGACAGAACCAAGAAGCACTTCAATCCCACGGAGACGGAGCGATAAACTCAGCTCGTCGGATCGGCTCGTGTCCAGGTGCTAGGTGCATTGCTGCGTCGCAGAACCGTGAAATATGAAGGCGGCGTGGGGGGGGGGCGCACTGATCCAACAGTGGAACAACCGTGGCTGATGACGATGATGATGACTTTTCGCAAAATTCTGGGCTGGTTATTCCATGGATTGTTCGCGGCCGGGTTAGGAATTCTCCGCTCACCTGGCGTCGGTCTTCTGTGGCGTGACCGACAGCAGCGTCGCGATCAAAAGGGTGCATCTCGCACACTGATGCGATATCAATCTTTCATTTTTTTTCTCGTCTTCATTCCTTGCTTCCTCTCCGTCCAATCTGCACAAAATGTCTTGGAGGTATGCAAATGCGTGCGGCTGTGCAGCTGTTGGCAGCAAAATGTGAATCGTCAGCGTTGTTCCTAATGCTAATGTACCGGGGGGGAAGGGGGGGCAACGAAAAAAAAAACTTCGTAAAAACTATTGTTTGCAATATAATGTGCGCATCCGCATCTACGACGCACAAGTGGAATTATAATAAAATGTTTCTAATTTGCCGTAGCGCGAAATCACTCTCTCGCTCTCTTTTCTCATTGCAGCAACATTAATATTCTACGAAGAATACGCGCTTAACTCCTCCTTAAAAACAACACACGTATTCATCTGCCGGAGACCATTGCGGCACAATAGAGAACACCATATGAGCGTGGGGGGGGGAACAAAATGAATAAGTATTTCTCCAAAAAAAATTACCAAAGGAAACGTTCCTTTAACATTTCGGACCCATCGCCTGGGCCATCGCGGATGCATTCCCCCGTCTTGCGGAGGCAACACCGTTGGCCCCGGGCTCCGTTTCGCTTGCTGATTAAGCTCCTTCGAGACAGATGAGCGTGTGGAATTGGAAAGGGCTCCGAGAAAATCTTCGTTTCTTTTTTTAACAAGATGCTCCTCCCCAAAAAAATTACAAAATTCCCACGTCAAGACGCCTCTTAATTGCCCGAGTCAGCGCTTCCGTCTAATGGAGCTCGGGCTCCGAAGTGCAACAACGGACCGCGGCAAAAGTTGAGCAGGTCGCAAGCTGCATCCGTATCAATTTCTTTCTCGGTCTGACGCCGGTTGGATTAAAAACAAATTGGACGATTAAAACGAGCCGCGTTCAATTTCGCCAGACAGGTGATTTCGTCCCTGGGCATAAATATTTCGGCGGGAGAAAAAATATACAAACTTGCGCCAAGCCTCTAAACACTAAATGGGTCACATTAAGCTCCCCGCTGTTTAACGCTTGTGTTGTTTTACTTTTAATTGAGAGGTTTTCTTCTTAAAGGAGGGAGATGCCGTTACCGACCGGTTTATTGCTCTATTCCCATCGCAATATAAAGCGTCCATAAACGTGCCGCTGATGCAGCGCGCACACTCACGCACACCGCGCAGCCCTTTGTCGATCCACTGCTGGATGAGGGCCTTCCCCAGGCTGTGTGGGCCACGTCAGAGCAATTTGACCAAACTTCATCTACGCTGGTTCAAGGCAGACTTGGTGGAAAATGACACGGGACCGGTTGAGATATCACTCGCCAATGACGTTAACCGTGGCCAGGACTTGAACTCAGGTAGCCAATGTCGTAGTTCGCCCTGCCAACCACTGTGCCACCGCTCCCTAGCATGGACGGTAGTGTTTGATCATCGTGTAATTTTCCATGCGAAAATTGCGCATTTAATGGAAAAACTCTTATTTATTCAAGAGCAAGAAACCGTTAATTCGAACTTGCCAAATCAAAGCGGTCCTTTCAGTGAATATTCACGGGAGTTTACGATGTGTCTGCATGTAATTAACGACATAGTCTTACTGTAGCAACTAAAGATATCAGTTACACCACACTCGTTCTATGTGGCAATAAACATTATCAAATGTAGTGCAAACAATGGAGTTGGAAATATTGACTTCAGATATTTTTTTATGTTCATAGTATGTATTCTAGATTTGAAGCTTTCGTGACTGCAAGGATTCATATTCTTAGGTTTTTTCGGTAAAGTCACGTAGGTAAAAAATTCAAATTAATAAAAGTAAAATAAAATAAAAATCACGACGTTTCGGAGGCAACACAAGCTTCCGTCTTCAGGTGGAACCGTCACAGCCACGACAGCTGTATCAAGTAAATGAGAGATTACAAGAGCTACCAGTCCGTATATATAATGGTTGGAGAGGGGAAGGAGCCAAGTACGGCACACTTTCTATTGATATGGTAAGGTGAGGCTTCAGACTAAGAATAGACTGCATAATAAAAGGCTGAGCCTTTGTTATGGAGAGGTACGGTTTGTGACTACGCCTAGCCTACATAGCAAAAGTGTGGAACAAGGGGG
>CM025644.2:6327764-6390054 GCA_014621495.2 Entosphenus tridentatus | reverse complement strand
GGGGGGGGGGGGGAGAAAGTCAGATCTGCAACACGGCAGAACTGATTCTTTGGCCGTTGCCGATCATTGCTACAACTCTGTGGGCTCTCATGAAATTGTCTTTTCCGAGACCAAGGTGCTCTGCAAACCTCCTGGCTACCATCAAAGGTTTGTACACGAAGCCATACAAATATACAAACACAGACATAATTTCAACCGTGATAATGGTTACAAACTGAGTAATCATTGGAAAGATGTGATTAACCATGCAAAAAAGATTTAACTACACTTATTTGGACCATCTTATTTGACAGACAACTATTACAGGTTATTGACAGACAGTCAGGCTTGTTTTACCAGGTTACATTCCCCCCCCCCTTGTTCCACACTTTTGCTATGTAGGCTAGGCGTAGTCACAAATCGTAACTCTCCATAACAAAGGCTCAGCCTTTTATTATGCAGTCTATTCTTAGTCTGAAGCCTTACCTTACCATATCAATAGAAAGTGTTCCGTACTCGGCTCCTTCCCCTCTCCAACCATTATATATACGGAGTGGTAGCTCTTGTAATCTCTCATTTACTTGATACAGCTGTCTTGGCTGTGACGGTTCCACCTGAAGACGGAAGCTTGTGTTGCCTCCGAAATGTCGTGATTTTTATTTTATTTTACTTTTATTAATTTGAATTTTTTTCCTACGTGACTTTACCAAAAAAACCTAAGAATATGTTCATAGTATGTGTTGTTCATCATCATCATCATCAGCCTTGGTCCTTCCACTGCCGGATGAAGGCATCTGCAAGTCATCCTTTTCCGTCACGCTCCTGTGATGCAAGCATTCCGTTCCTTAGCTGCCACACTATCATTATTCGTGACAATTTCCCATTATAGCGACATGTTCGGCCAAAATACACTTTCTCACACGTGTTTTGTTGATAGTGCATTGGCGATTATCAGTCAAATTATGGTGTTGAGTGTTTGTTAGTTTGTGATGTGCGATTAAGAAGAAGAGTCTTTGCCCGCACTACCACCCGTTTTTTATATATATTTCGTTTTCAGGCAGTGTAAATTGACAAAAATGTGTTGAGTTTGTGCGACTTTTATTACGAGTTTGAATGATTAAGTGCTGCTAGAGAGCACACAATAATGCCTGGCTTGGCACACATTAGAGCTAACAGCAGCCACAATTGCCCAACCTGACATTGTCTTCCCAGTGCTGACACCGCACAAGTTATTCATTTAAGGCCTGTTGACCTACAAGAGACCCAGAACCATCTCTGATATCACGAGCCCCCGCTGAAATCGCTGGCTCGTGATATTTAGTTCAGGCCACATGAGTTGTACCGGTGTGGGTTAACCACCGCGCGCCCCACCGTTCCTTCCAAGCAGACACAACATTACAAATAGCTCACATGGCGGAGCTAAACAGACTTGCGAGTGGGTTTAGGCAGATGCAACTCTCTCGTGAAATAAATGGGGCTTCTATGCAACCGAACAATGGTGCTTGTCAGGAGAAGCAAAGCACGTGGATCATCTCCTGAGATGCCGTGCAGCACCACAATGCGCTCCTCAAGATTTGGCAATGCCGCCACCAGAAGCGTTGGCCTGTGCAGAATTTTGGGAAAAGACCGTAGAGGTTGGACAGGAGATACGACGGAGAAGACTAATACACAAAACGACGACAACAACAACAACAGCCGCCAATTGTTAGAAGGTGACGGTGAATTCACTTCTGTGCTTGTTCAAGGCTCGGTGCACTTCGAGGCCACGCAAAGTGTCGAAGGCTCCTGGACTGTAGGTCAAGGGACAGACCCAACTGTTATCAGTTACCTGACCTAGATGACTGGCAGATGCACCACCTGTCCTTTGCCCATGGGCCACCTGAACGTATGTTGAACGTCTTTCGCGCCGTACGTGGCCGACCTCGCTTACCGGAGGTGGCGGGGTGGGGGGCACAACAATATAAACACAACAAAAGAACAAACACACAACAAACACGCTGCGCGCGGAAAATTACAGCACAATAACACATATCACTGCAACATTGCCCGCATCGAGAAACAGGAAAGGTAGGAAACTAATGCAAGCCTAGAACTCCATTGCAGGGCTGAGGTCAAAACAAAATTGGGAAAAACTTCAAAAATATTAACTTTCGTTTTTATTTGTCTGAAACCAATGTTTATTGCTTGCGGCATGGGAGAAAGTACAATAATCCACATGGAGGAAAGGGTTAAACTGTAGCGATCGATTGCAGGCCCACAAATCCAGCTTGTTAACTTGGCCATGTTTGGGGCCATTCGATCAATACTTCCTATTTTAACCCGGTTTATGCCCTACAATGCAATTTGAATTTATATAGGATCAGGATCCAACTACATCTCGAGATGCCGTATATAAATAGAATAAAAGAACAATCATGACAAGTGCATAACATTGATGAACAGGGAGGTATTATTATCCTTAAAGTACGGTGCCAGGCAATTGAACGTGTCTGAGAGGACGTCTCCTCCGTGGAGATGGAGCGATGACAAGTGGCACGTGTGCAGACACAAGGGTGGATTGCAACGTCGCAAAAATGGGACAAATGGTGATGGCTTGGGGAGGCGTATTACCCACAAGTGGGTTGACCATAAGCTGAAGACGACGGGCGTCAAATAATGTTGCAATTTAATGCAATTCATAAATGGGTGGCAGTCAGTCATAGGCCAAGGGCTGGAGGAAATAAGATCTTGGGGCCTGGACTTGAATAGGGGCTTGGGAGTCGACAGCGCAGAGAACTTGGGGTGGAGGGGAAAATTCCAGACCACGGAGGTCGCAGCAGCATAAAAGGAGCAGAGAAGGAGCGAACTACAAATGAGTGGATGTCGATACGTCAGGTGTTTGACGAAAGGCCTTGGTTGCTGGAGCGGAGAGTGGAGAGGAGTAGAGTGAGACGTGAGAGGAGAGAGGTGAGCAGGGGTGAGTCCATGGAGGATTAGATTGGAAATAAAACTCTCTGTTTCATCGCCGATCTCGACTAAAATAACACCCGGCACGTGCGCACATATATATATCATTTTCTTAAACAGCCATTATAGAAAATTAATCAGACGCGGTTATTTCGTATGATACATTTCCTGCGGAGGTGAAAGGGCAACGTTATTTCATTATGTGGGAGCTGCACATCGCGGAATGAGGTGAGGATAATGGCAGTGGACCGCACTTTTTAACGCCGGGGCAACCGCAGCTGTGAAGAGATCGGGACGGCCAAGGTTACGATGCACCTTCTGTTTCGGGAGTTGTGGTGGGGGAGGGAGGGAGGGGGTTATCTGCGGGAGTTGATTTAACGCGTGGGTTTTCGTGCACAAAATGAATCCCATTCTTATCGTTAATGAAGCACTTATTGTGATACCATGCCGTGCCGGTGGTGCGCTACCACCGATCGCAGACACAAACCACGGGTTTTTAATGACGCTTTCTTTAAAGGATGCCGAGCGCGAGTTTAAGAAGAGGGGACCGCGTGTCGCTCAAAACGTGGGTTTAAAAATTGTTCACAGAAATACAATTTGGAGATTTGTGTTTATACACTATATTCTGTTTTGTTTTTGGGAGGGTGCGGCGGTGCGGTGGTTTGCGTCACCCTGCCTTGGAACCTGTTCACCTGAGTTCAATTCCTGACGATGATTAACATCAGTTTGCAAGCAGACCTAGATGGGGTTAATTATAATTGGATTTACAGCGGCAGTGATGGGATGGAATTACAATTACAATCGCACGCTGACTGTAATTCATTACGACCGACGCAATTAACAATTGTAATTGACACGGTAAGGGTGGGTGGTTGTTCATCCAGAAGAGGATTGGCACGAAGCCGTCAATATATTCCTGTTTTGTCAAAATGTGACAGGTATCGGCTTCAAAACAGCAGGAGATATTTACCATTTGTTTGCATCGGCATTATGCGTCATTAGGATGAATTAAAAGGGCATCTTTTGAAAATGTGATATTGTCAGATACCTCTAACGGACGTGATTTTGGAAGTTTCACTGACTCGAAGTGAATCGTGAAATAGACCGATCTGATACATTGACAGCGAAGCAAGAATCATTAAAAGTTCTTATTTTTTAAGATGATCTCCTGGTTTCCCCCCCCCCCGCTAGCCCCCCTCTTTCCCGTCCCCCTTCTCCCCTCATGCTCGTTGTTTTCCCCCTTACCTTTCCCCGCCCTCCTGCCCTTATGTAAAATGTCTCGTCTCCACTGGTGGTCCCTACCTGGGTGGGTCAGTGAGCCCAATCCCAAACCTCCCCCCCTTCACTAAAGCCGATCTCCGGCTGTTGTTCGCGGAATTTCTGCTCCAACCCCCCTCCTGCCCCCCCCGCCCCCACCTTGGTTCTGTGATCTGTGCTCTGTACCGGGCTCGCGTTGAGATGAAAAGCAAACTAAAAAAGAGATGATCTCTTTGGTCTGTATTTTGATCTTACAGGTGAACTCCTCTCATCCCCGGTGCTGTGGGCGGGACCAGTACCGCGGATCCTATTATCCACGGGGGTTGTGCGATATTTTTTTTCTCCTCTTATCTGCCGGGTTAAAAATAAAAGTAGATAACCAATGCAGATATTAGTTTGAATTCCCAACGTAATTCCTCTTATCCACGACAACATTGCGGACAAAATGGATATTTGTCCTGCGTATTACAGTTACCGCGATTTATCGGAGTCACGAGTCGTAGGGCCACGGGACCGAGCCAATGCAGATATTAGTTTGAATTCCCAACGTGATTCCTCTTATCCACGACAACATTGTGGACAAAATGGATGTTTGTCGTGCGTATTACAGTTACCGCGATTTATCGGAGTCACGAGTCGTAGGGCCACGGGACCGAGGCGTTTTAAATACAGAGGTTGTTCACGCCACATTCCCTGTGTCGTGATTCCATGGATACCGAATGAACAAGTAATTTGCATTAGAGTGTCTTTACGTGATGGGAAAATTTATTCTAGAAGGGCTTATACAGGGTGTTTGAAAAATATAGCCTCAATTTAAAAGCAGTATATTTCACGATGGCAACATGTTACAATTACACGACAAGTCACAAAGGGTTTAATGAGTTATCAAATTTTACGAACCATTTTATAAATGCTCTATGTGCCCTCCACCTGCTGCACGGACGATAGTTTAATTCGTCCAAAACGCCTCTCTTCTCACGTTTTTCTCTGAGGTGCGTGGTCGCCCTGTGCTCTTCCCCTTACATCAACAGCCTGTTTCCTCAAATTGTCGGTACCAACGACGAATGCTCCTTGACATTGGCGGATCAATGCCAAAACGCCGTTGAAACGCACGCTGCACCGCAATTACGGATTCAGTCTTGCTGAAATGCAGAACGCAAAACACCCCTTGTGTGTTGTGGGGTCACCATCTTGCGAATGACTGAGGCTAGGGGCTGTTTGTGCGCTGGGAGAGACATCTAGCAGTAATCAAGTGGTAAGAGTTCATTCATGGGCGGTTTGTGGTTTCAGTGATATAGCGATTTCTAATCGGGTCCATATATTTTAAACACTCTGTACATTACGAAAAATATCCAATCCATAATAGAGTTTTTTTTGGGTTATATTGCGTAAATTTAAATGTGTTTTTAAAGCCGCCACTACCCGACATAGCCACTTAGTAAGGTTTGTTATGTAAATAAAACATGCCAATTAGGTACTTGTTCAGCACATCGGTGTGTTGGAGAGTAAACCCACAGCATTTACAATTCGAGTGCAAGGTTTCGCCAGTAATTCTAACCAGCATCATCAGGCGACAGCCAGAATTGTGGAGAAATCCTCTGGCTTCGGTCTTTTTCGCTGTCGTGCGATATGGCACTCTGATATGTTTCCGGATTCTGCAGCATGCTGGGAGATTCTTCGTGAATTCACTTCTCGCGTCGAGCGAAGCGGTTCGAAAACCACGCCCAACAACCCACGGCCCACAACCCTCTGAGTGTCACCACCTCCGAAGCCGGGCAGCTTATTCCACGCACCCCAGTTTTCTCTCTCATGAAGCCAAACACGCAGAATGGATTGAACAAACACTATGAGCAAGACCTAAATGGAAGCGAAAAAAAACTTACCTTCAAATTTATCCGAGACTTGTTTTGGGATAAAGCACCTTGACCTTTGCTTGCTGATATATTTGATTTTCAGAGTCAATGCTGTGATACGCTGCAAAGGTTAAGGGTCATGCTGGCGGCTTCATTACGCCTATGGTCAGTGTTTACACTTGAAATGTATGGGATAAAATAGGCGGATCTGGGTCCATATGATGAAATGACAAAAGCGGAATCGAGTGCTTTACAAACAAAAACATGTTGACGAAAAAAGGTCCGACCCTGCTGCCTCGTATACGAGCAGGGCGGGCTACTTAACCGACACTGAAGTGGCGTTGGTCGTTCGGCGCGATGTGTCACATGCGTGCAACCCCCATGTGATCGGCAACCTATTTTTTTGGCCTGCCCAACAATTGGATCTGGGAACACGTGGCCGGCTGTCGAGAAAGGCGACCGGCTCGGAATTGGATTTGTGCCATGACGGGGGACGCGACGAGATCATCGTATCCCATCGGACGCGAGGGCCGATCCTCCCAGCGCACACAGCGCCGTCTGCAATGCTCGGACAATACACGGCACGACTATGGGCCCTGTACGGTCACTATTTTTTTTATTTTTACAAAGCTGTTGTGCTTTGATTGACGTGTGATTGTTGGGGGTCGTATCGTGTGAGTGATGTGTGTATGTCGCACACCCGACACGGCCGATGAATAAGGTTGTCCCGTAATGAGCAAACGTGGACAAATTTATTACCGCTCCGGCGGCACCGCCGATGCGTTGTTGGAGAGCGATCCACAACACTTCACAATTGCTTTACTTCACCAAAATATGGAAGGGAACAAAGACGTCGGGAACATTAGCCACATGTTGGCGAATTTATCTTGCAATACCGTAGTGATCGTGATAATTGTACAGTGCTTTGTCAATGTTTTGTTGGATGAAGACCTCCCCCATCCCAGGTCAGTCATGGGGGTTGATTGACCATACTTCACCAAGCGGTTGATGGGAGCAGGAGTTGGACCAGTTCGGTCACGACTTGCCATCAAAATCAAACACGGCCTCCTTGAGCTCAGAGTGCAGTGCACCAACTACTGCACCACCGCTCGCCCCCGCTCCCCACCCCACAGACAAACGTCTAAAAGAGAAATAAAAACCACTTCAGATCTGACTTGGCAGTGATGCTAGCCGTGAACGGAAATCGACCTCATGTCGGTGGATTCAGAGCGCGGTGCGCTAACCGTTGCGCCGCCGCTCCCCTCGAGAACGCACGCTCGGGTGAAAATTCACCGTGGGAGAATCTAACTGGGCATCGGGTGCGACTCACTTCATTGTATAAACCGCCAGGCAGGGACGGAAAATCGATTTTAACCCCGCCCAAAAAATATATATACCTCTAATGGACGGTACTTTTGTTTTAAATGGATTCAGCGCAGGCACCGTGTGGTTAAATGTGGCGTCTGTCAATCTTCGGGGTGTAAAATCGGAAATCGATGAATAAAATCAAAGAGGAGCCTCTGTTTAAAATGCACCCCCTCCCCCAAAGATCGAGAGGTAAGGGGAGTGGCGGGGGTTGGATTTGTATTTATCGTTTCCGTTCGACGTTCTCTGGCACGCACCTCAATCACGGCTGTAATAATCCTCATGGTCAACGTGTCGCATCGGGCATCTGAACGCCAGCCGGCTGAAGAATTTCACTCTAAATTCCTGACATTGCAAGGACGGGATATTTTTTGTTGTCGTTACGATTTTGTAAAGACGAAAGACATTCATAACAAGGTGTTTTTTTTTGGTTTGGGTTACATCGCGTAAATATAAATGTGTCCTTAACCCACCCACCGCCACCGGACACGGCTAATTAGCAAGGTGGGTCACGTACACAAAACGTTTCAGTTACTGCTTCAGCACACCGGTGTGTTGCGGAGTAAAGTCACACTATTCACAATGCGAGGACGACGTTTCGCTGGTTATTACAACCAGCTTCATCAGGCGATGAGCCAGAATTGTGAAGAAGTAATCCTGTTTTTTGCGGCCTTAAATGGAGTAAGGTGATATCATCACTGTGAGCCTATCAGGTGCGAATATCAGAGGAAGGAGGGGGTTAATGTAATCATATAAATGACCATGGATTAATGCTCATGTGAAAATATGCAGCAACTAATACCGGTTCGGTTAGTCACAGTTAACCAACATACTGCTACGTGAATTGGCATGCCATTTCTCGACAGCTCTCACCCGATGGGTGCAAGCAAAATAGCCGCGAAGGCCTTTTGCGGTTGCCGCTGCAAACCTCTCCGATGCGTCCCCCACATCGCGCCGCGTGTTGCTTCGTTGCGTGTGGCTGGCACGCGGATCGGCACGACGTCCGACGTTTCGCTGCTGTGTGCTGGGAGCTTCGCTTTCCTCCAAGCTACTAATAGTAATACATTCGCACCCAATGCAGGACCGTGCACGAAACGCCAGGAAAATAAAATTGAAGCTGCAGGGTAAACGCTACGTAAATGTTCGGGAGTGGTGGTGCTGTGGTTAGCACATTGCCCTGTAAACCCAGCCAACCTAGGTTCGAATCCCGGCCATGGTTAAAATTCGTGGTGAGTGACATCTGCACTGGGCCCTGGGTTACCCCCCTTCCACCAGTCTGCATTGCCCAGCAAGGTGAAGTATGGTCAAGCAATCTCCACAGCGACCAAGGCGTTGGGAAGACTCTATCCAGAAGTGGCTGTGAATTGTTTTATTTCTATAATAAGGGCTGTGAATTGTTTAACTATTATTATTTGAATAAGTTAACAGACGCGAGTTATTTTTGTTGGGGGGGAGGGGGTATTCAGCATAATAATAAATTAATCGATTCGCTTATATGGGCCTTTTGCGTGGGTGTGCCACTATTTTCCGAGTCTCATCAGCACAGTTGCCTCCTCTATTGTTAGTTTGTTTAGGACTGCAGGCAACGGAGCTTTTGTGCGTGAGATAAAACAACAAAAACAACAGCGGCATCGGCTTCGCGCTGGCCGAACAAAAAAACCCACTTAAACAGAATAAGAATTCGGCTCGTGTGTGTCCGCACATGCGGGGGAAAGTGGCTGGGGCGAACGTGGGGGAGTGTCAATTTCACCTTGGCCACTGGGCCATAGAGAGAAATCCCAGGCGCATCGCTCGCTCTTTCCGCTACGAGTGTGGCGCTTTCACCACCTTCTGACAACAGCAATTTGAGTTGGCCGCCCGCGCGCGCCCCCCCCCCCCCCCCCCCCCCCCCCCGCCCGCCCGGCCCCCACAAAGGACGAAACAATTCCGCGAGATTTTGGTCGTCACGCGCCAACAGGCTGACACAGCAGGGCGGCGCCGTAATTGGCGTCACACCTTTACATAAAAATTATTGCTTAATAACAATAATGATAAATTCTCATCCAGGAAGGTCACTTGCGTAAGTTCTCAACTCAAAAGGGGCTGGTTTGCATCTCTGCGGTTGTTTAAATCTTTGTCTTTAAAAAAGTAAAGGTGGAAAACCAGCAATTTGTTGCTGTTCACTGCTTCGAAAAAAAACAATAATGAAACGATGATTTCTCTGGATCCATAGGAGAATCTTGGAAAGGCGCAGCGCTGCAATTGACCTGCTAATGCCACTGCTGGCACAAGGACTTCCACTGGAGGACATACATACCTGTCAATCCATACGGTTTACCCGTATTCTTGTACAGGGAAATTGAGTTTTCAGGTCCATACGGCGTACATCCGTTTCAATACGGGCAAAACATGTTTTCTATTTGTTTGTGTTTCTCCCTTGTGATGGGGACTTTTTAGGATGAATTTTGCTATTTATAAGGGCACGTGGTGACCAATAAGGTCTGTAATGAAGTAGGGACCGATAAGGGGTTGACAGGTACACGAGGGTGCTCGAGAGAGGCCCTCTAAGAGGGTATTTTAGCCCACTAGCCCATGTTGTCGAGACATCTTGGAAGAGGTAAGAGCACCCACACTCTTCCCCACCAATGGCCCTTATTGGTAGCAGTGATCCAAGGATACCGATCGCTAAGAAGTGGGACCGACGCCTAAATTGGCGCCTACTCAATATAGTTTTACTCTTCAGTGTAGTGTTATTGACGCGTGTTGAGTTTTGGCTTATCTGTGCTGTTAAGAGGATTTGTAAGGGCTTGTATGTGGAGTCTCGCCGTCCGCTTGCTTGCCTCGGCGGCGTATCCCGCATTTTGTGTGCACCTTTGCGCTTTTTTCCATTTACGAACGCAGATACGGACGTGCCTTTTTTATTTTTCGTCGAACAGCACACAGGCGACCCTTCCGACGAAAGCACGCCCCGGCGTTCAAATACGCGTCGTGTCCTCGCGGCCCTCCAAGAAGAAGGTGCGCGCAAAAGGATTGCCCACCTGCAGGAAGACAGCAAGCAGCCCTGGATGTCGGCGACGAGGCATCCGTGCGTGTGCAGATGGAACACGTGGGTCGCGACGAGCGGGACGCGTCGCGCAGGATGGAGGAGGCGGAGGGCTGATTACCCAGGCAAGTTTTGTTGGACTGTAGGTCAAGCGAGCCAAGTTGGGAGGCGACCTCGAGCCAGATGGCAGGCGATGATGAGACTGTGAGAGCAGATTGTGAAGTTCAGGTGCCAACTCTTCAGCAACTTGTGGAGCAAGGGGTAGGGGTGGGTAGGGGGGGCGGATTTGTTCGAATGACAGAATCGATGTTTTCAGATGCGGTGGAATCAACAGTATTGGACCGCTCTGGCCTCTCGATCCCGACCTTGACTCCGAATGATGACGGGTTTTTTGCTTTGTTATTTTCTTTGCATTCACACGAGGGCGTGACGCAACCGCACGTTGGAAGGTGAACAATCGCACCCCAACGGGAGCATTGCGTGGTCCCCGGCAATCCGCGTCGCAGCATTCGGGGAACCTTTGGCACGGCGCGCGATCGATGAAACAGCCTTTTGGCCCTGGCAAGCTCGCGGCGTTCGGTGCTAGTGGGGGAATGCGCTCTTCATTGGATCTTGCCGGCAATTTCCTCTCGCATCCTGGTGGAATTGCGCACGCACGCACAAACAAAGACAAAGACCCCCCCCCCGCCCCCATGTAGCCTTTAGCAGACTGTTGGGGGCAAGTGCTGTTAGCGAGCACTTAAATAAGGCCGGAACAGCACACGAGGGGGTGGGTGGCCAGCACCATACCCGGCCACCTTCGTCTCCTCAGTGCTGATGTTTACACACCGAATTTGTCGACCTAGAGGACCGGCTCAAAGATTCCGCCACTGATGTTGGCCGTGAGCGGTTATCAAACTGGTGTCGCCTGCTTCGTGGGGCAAAACGATAACCAGCCTTAACAGACTATTGGCACACGCGCTGTTAGCGAGCAGCTATGAAACCCGGCACGGCACACGAGGGGGTGGTTGTCCAGCACCATGCGTAGCCGGCCTTTGACTCTCCCAGTAGCGATATTTACACATCGCTAACAGACACTCACTGGAGGCTGAGTCGACCTAGTGGAGGCCCAGGACCGTTCCACATATTCGCCGCCGGTGTTTGGCCGTGAGCGGCAATCGAGGCCCTCCCTGGCGTGCCGGGTTCGTTGCGCGGCGCTCTGAGCCGCCCTTCACGCCGCCGCTCGCCGACACGTGCACACACGGGGTGGTGTGACCGGCATGGAAACAACAAACTTTTTTGAGAGGTCAATACCACAGTGGGTGTTTTTTTGTGTGTGTGTGTGTAGTGCGGCGGGCTAATGTGTATGGGCAACTGGACTCTGAGGCCATCAAACTCGTGACACGAGACGCTCTCCCCCCTCCCTACCGGCAGATAACGGAGACGGAATGCAATTCCCGCGCGTTCATTCAAGGGCACTGAATTGAAACCCGCGGACTCGCAATTTGCCGCTTGAAGCGGTGTCGCCAATGTTTCAGAGAGTCTCCGCGTAAGTCTCTGAGTTTTACAAGCAGCTGCTGACGCCAGGGGTTCTTCTTCTTCTTCTCTTATTCAGAAGTGAAAGACGGGGATACTATACTATTCAATTACACTATTTTTATTTTACCAGGTAAGGCCCGCATACTAATGAGGGTGGGAATTCAACGTTGTGTGTGTGCTCTGTGGGAATATTTAGTTCCTCACCAAAACAAATGTGGAATGTCCACTCATCTGCACAGGACTAGCACTGAGATGTGAGCACCGTCCTTTGCTAGTTTGAGCATGAAATACATTGACTCGCCGTTGTCTGATTGACCTTGACCATTCGCATTTCTTCTGATGTGGTCGCCATCGCCTTGATACGTCCCTGTGCTCCTCCGTACGAAACATTAAAACCGGAACAACATTCGAATTTCTGTTATTAAGGGACATCACAGTTTGTTTTACGCGACGTTATTTGCCAAGACAAAGTGCCCCGTTTGGTGAAGTTACATCACGGATACTTCCAAGCTCTCCTGAAACGTCTGGCCAAGGCAGAAGTCGAGGCTCGCTCCAGTTACAGGCCCCTTCCGCCAACACTTTCAGAGCCGTTCCTTTTTGTTGCACCACATTAGCGAAATTCACGCCCAATTAAAATAGCTACAGCTTATATAAACCTTTTATATACTCTCAAGGCGCTTTACATCAATGACAATGGGATGGAGTTGGGTAAGAAGTGGCTCTGAGTAAAAATAGGAAACGCCTTCTGAAAGATTAAAAGAAAAAAAGTATGAAAGATTTTTATTTTTAAAACTTGGAGATACCAACCAAACCGTACTCCCAATCAGCCTTCGACAGCAATTTCCACAGTCCAGGTTACATGGAAGGGAAGGCCCAGAGCTCCCCATAACTTCGTTCTGGAGATGCAAAAAGAGGATATCCGGGTCCAACGACCTCTGGGTTATTGTTGGAACAGAGGGCTGCAGAAACAGCAGAAGCAGCAGCAACTCCCCAATGTACGGGGATGGGAGCCCATTCAGGGCATTGAATATAAGGAGGGTCTTGAATTCTAAACAGAAAAAAACACGCATATAAAGTATCGCGTCTACGTGAAGCAATAAATGTTATTTTTGTTCCATCTTCATCCTGAGTTCGTTATTTGTATTCCATCTTCATCCTGAGTTCGTAGTTTGCATAATGGAAAAACGATGCACACGTGTGCACCGCATATTGCCTTCCCATGTCTCTTTATCTTCGTCTGCCTTTTTGTCGATTGTCCACGTTCACTCTTGTTTTTACCGTTTGTTTTCGTAAAAAAACCGAAGCTAAAGGTCGACCACCCTTGGGTGTTTGCATGAGGCGAAGAGAGTCTTCGAAGGGACATACTAGAGATTGTAAATTAAAGCAGCGATGTAAAAAAATCAGTAAAATAAACCATACCGGGCGTTGTAACTATATCATCTCGAGCAACGAAAAAAAATTAACCGATCAGATGTTGTTCCACGTCCTCCGTTACTTTCACACTCATAATGGAATTTGGACGAACACACGAGGGCCGGCAGTATCGATTTCAATCCCAGCGCCGAGATGCTTTTCGCCAAAGAAACGTGCAGACTCGGAAAGTTACACCCGAAGCAGTTTGCGATGCCCCGGGTGTTTAATCTTGCTGCCGTGAGGCTCCGCAAAAATGCGAGCAATCAATTAAAACACCCTACCCTCCCCAATATAAACCATCACAGCTTTGCCACACGACTTAAAGCCATTGAATTGCATCATCATAATTACGAGACGGGTGAAGATAATTACACTTGGTCATAATCATCATAATCAGCAGCAGCCGTCATAACTGCACTGCTGGAATGAGGCCTCCCCAAGACGCCACCGCCGCCACCCTCCCACGACCCTTGCGACGGAACAATTCGCCCGGCGCCTGCGCAGCGAATTTATTTCATCGCTTCATCTCCTCGGCAGTTGTACTCCGGGAAGCGTTCCGTTCCCTGACCTAACGCTCAGTTGTTATCATCCCTGACCCGTCATCAGTCATCCCTTCGAGTCACAGCCCATTTACGTTTTTGCATCGCCCACGGTGCCGTGATGCGAACAACACATGGGAGAGTTGTATATTACACAGCCCTTTGTAATTTCACCACTGAATAAAGCTCTCCTCTTGCCACGTCGGCCAAAGGGGTTGTTTGCCCGTAAAGTCAGTTCTCCTATAACGCGGTACTGTCGTTGTGTTCCTGAAGGTCACCGCGTTATGGAAATATCGCGTTATAATACATTAGATATAATACATTAGATATAATACATTAGATATAATACATTAGATATAATACTAGCTTTACTACCGCCCGGACTTGGATTCACCACGCCCGGCCGCCTTTGTCTCCCCAGTGGCGATGTTCACACCACACGAGTTACTCATTTGAGGCTGAGTCGAGGCCCAAAACCGATTCAAATAATCGTCACCGGTGGTGGCCGTGAGCGGGAATCAAACTCGGGTCGCAGAGTTCGTAGTGCAGCGCTCTAACCACTACACTACCGCTCCCCCCCCACACACACACACGCGAATCCATAGGTACACATACACGGGCTTGCTGCAGACACACACAACTTTCAGGGTGCGTACGGCAGTAAACGACTACAATAATAAAGCAATGCTGCGCGAAGAACGCCTTCGACCTGCGACACATTTGTATTTCACGGGTCACATGACAGATGTGACGTCATAGCTCACTTGCCGTGCAAAATATATGCATAATTGCGCCCCCCTCCAAAACAAAAAATATATACAAAAGTCTATTTTTATAATTTTTTCATGGTGTACAGTCTGGAAAGTATCCACATGGCAAATTTAAGTGTCGGGAAGTACGCTAGAAGCATCCAGCAGCATCCCGTCCTTCGCGATGCTACGCCGAGGGCAGCCATACGTGCCGCTTATCCCTTACTCGCGCGACGTAGTTCCGTTCACTCGATCGCGTTATATCCAATTCGTGTCATGAAAACGCGCGTGAGAGGAGACCGGGCTCTGTACTTGACGCCGCTCAATGCTGCTTGAGTGAAAGGATGGGATTGCACCAGCTCAGGTATCATTCACTTCTTCTTCCATTCGTCGTACGGCTGCTGATGTAGATTGCAGCGCAACGACTCCAATTTCGCATTCAGGTGGTCAAGCCGGATAACCCCGTCAGGGGCAGCGGAAGTCAATCGCTGTGATGTCTCCTTCGTATTTGTGGATCGGGGCATTGCGTCGTTACATGTTGGATGGTCCCTTCCGGATGATTCACCACTGACGGCGAGCAATACGTCCAGGATTCTAACTACAGGTTTGCCGCCCGCACAACGCGGTGGACTGACCGCTGCGCGAATTGATTGCACTGAATGGATTGCATGCGGACACGTCATTGCATCCAGATCCTGTCCAAGCGTGATGGTGAGAGACTGGACTCCCCATCCAGTGTCTCACCCCCCTCCGTCACCACTGGCCAGACGGTAGCAGAAGTGGGTAGAAGACCACAGATCGTGGCTCGGCAGGTCACGTGTGGTGGGCAGAACGTGTGGGTAACTCCCCGCCCCTGCACAGGACGTCTGGCCAGCAAGGAAGAGTAGGCCAAACCCCGTTTAGAGGGGGCTCTCACGAGTCCCCTTTAGGAGAAGTCCCTTCCGCGAGAGTCGGCAATTGCAGGGCTTTTCCTGGGGGGGGGGGGGGGGATGCATATATCCAAAGCACTGTGGCCCTCGATTATCAGAATATGAAAATGAACTCCATGTGGTGCTTTTTATCAAGAGACGTCTTACTATAAGCGTTGCAGTGATTATAACATCCGCACCTCTGATTAGCGCGGTTGGCTACGTACGGTGCGAAAGAAGTTCAACATACATGCTATACACTACTATATACTACACTATACACCATTATACTATACACTACAATAAACTACACTTTACACCACACCACTATACTAAATTTAAAAATAATTTCTTTTGAAATGCGTTTTTTGTACAAAGAACAGGCCCAATAGCTGCCTCGAACGGGGCTGTCCAGATATTTCGCTAGTGGAAGTCTATCTTCAAGCAACGGGATGAGCAAAGCATTTGCAGGTGTGAATCTTTACCACAGTTTACCTATAGGAATCCGGGTCATAGAAAGTATTATGTTCACGTTGAGCAATACGAGATTTTTTTCAATCCTTATTAATACGCCTTTCGCAGTTTGCATATGAATGGTTCGCTGTATTTAAATGTGAATGGAAAAAGCTGGCCTTCACAGAGCCGCAGCAGATTATGGCCCCTAAGGACATTGAGTTGAAAAGCCCAAGCAGACGATGACAGAGGTGCTTAATGCCAAAATTAAATAAAATACCGAGGATGAAATGAAATATTGGCAAACACTGGCCCTGGGGTATGGCCAGGCAGTGCATTAGTGGACCGTATACGTCTATGATGAAATTGACCGGTCCTGATGCATTCAGATCTCGGAAGCTAAGCAGCATTGAGCCTGGATAGGACTTGGAAGGGTGACCACCACCATGCGGAAGAGAGAGGTGCTATAGGTGTTGTGGGCAGCAGAGAGTGTGCAGCAGAATCAATCGTTGTTCTACTCTCGCCCGCCTTCATCAACGCTCACTGATCATTTTTTTTATTTAAAGCTTTCGTGACTCCAGGGGTTCATATTCATATTCTTGTTTCTTTTTTTTATTTACTTGCTGTGGATTTCACACCTGATGATGATTGCTTGTGTTGCAGTCGAAACGTCGTGAGAATTGTTATTGTTTTATATTTATATTATTTTATTATTTCTCTTCTACGTGACTTTACCGAAAGAACCAAGAATATGAACCTCACTGACCAGTTTGGTGAAGTATGGTCAACACCCCTCATGACCCACAAGGCGTGGGGAGGTCCTCATCCAGCAGTGGATTGGCAAAGCGCTCGCTGTACGTCCATCTAACATCGCTATACAATTGTTTAAATTATAATAAATATTTTGTCAATCAGCAGGTCGAGTGTGGTGAGTTAAAATTTGGGTATTCCCACCTCTTCAAATACATCTTTGATGAGGTGACATGGCCCAGTGGCAGCGCTTTCGCCGCTTGTTTCAGAGCTTCACGGTCCGAATCCCAGCAGCCGCCCTGGTTAATGCCTCTGTGTGCATATTAGCCGTGACAGTACGCGCCGTCCACTTTCACAGTGGAGGTGAAAGATCCCGTGACGTCATTTGTTCAATGGAGGTCATGGTGGGTGGCGGCGCCACGGTCCGAATTTTCGGAAGTGGCATCGAAGATTACTCAACAAAAACAATCATTTTGATAACCTCCCCTGGATAAATCTTTCCATGATCCTCCTGTGAAAGTGCAATGGACACCCGACATAGCAGTCTTCAATAGTAGGAGTCTTTCTTTCTTCCAGCACGAGACACGGTCATCACCGATTCCCTTTACTCCAAGCGTCCCGAACTCCCTCGCTTCTACTTTATGTATCCATCAAGCCCCCTTTCCCGAAGTTTCTATGACCCACTTTATCTCCAGCCAATCACCGTCTACTTTCCCCAACCGATCCCAACCGACCTTCCTGTCAATCATCCCTCCCGTTTCCTGCTCTTTCCATGTTTTGTTTTTCCTCCTCCAATCCCTTCCTTAATGTCCCTTGTCTCGAAACCAATCCCCTTTCAGGCTCACGTTGAGTTACCAATCAGAGAGGGGCTGTCTTTTTACTTCCTTATGATGCGTGTCACGCGGTGTCCGCCACGTCACGTGAGTTATTGTTGGTAGTGACCTCATCTGTAGAAAGGCACCCACGAGATTTCGCTGAAGCTTTCCAGGGCAACACACAAAGCACAATAAACGTAAAACGCCCAGCCAGTCAGCATGTGGAGAGTAAGGTTAAATGCCCTCCATGTCGGTGCCTGAGGCTCTGTGGAGCTCCCTCTAGTGGAATGCCCGTCCAGCATCAGCACCTTGAGCAAGCGATCGAAGGAAGAAGCGGACGCGGCGCGTGTAGCAACACCGCACGAGACCGGGCGGTTATTGATTGCACTGAAATCACACCCTGATCCCGGGGCTTTGACCACGTTAAGCCATCATCAGGACCTTGTAATAGCAGCTTGAGCGCCGCCGACTTGTCTTGCTGTAGGGATGGGAGAAGAACAGGGGGGAAAAGAAAACACCGGCTCAACTCCAACCTCCAACCCACGCGGCGATCACTCACGACGCGGGCATCGATCGCAGGCTGCCGTCCGCTGTGGAATCGTCAAGTTGCATTATTGTTATTATAATTATTATTAGGATTTTTACTTTCATTCCTTTTCAAATTCGTATTGCGCTTGTTTATCCGTAGAAGCCTCACTGAGCCTCACTGACTCTTTGTCAAGAGGTTCCTGCCAAGCTTTTCGCAGCGACGGAAGCGATGTTGCTGCTGCATGATCCCAAATTGAGTAATTTGCAGGTACATTTTCAGCATTGCGATGGGATGTTTTGGCCCACGCCATTTACAATAAGGCGCCGCGGTGACGAGATGGTCATTACCGAGCTTGGTAGACATGGAGGCCGTGGGTATCAGTTGAAAACTCATTTGTTTTGACCTGCTTGATTGTGTATTAGTTTGTTGTCCTTCCCCCGCATTTACGATTAGCACGGTTAGCTACGTACGGTGGAAAAGAAGTTCAACATACGTACATACAAAAGCGGCCTTCCAGGACTGGTTCGGATATCGCTCACCATGATTCGCTGGCCGTGCCCGGGAAGAGAACTCGGGTCGCTGGGTTCATAGCGCAGTGCGGGGAACACATTTGCCAGTGTGCCCCACCCCCTCTCCCCCCGTCACCCTTCCTCCCCCCGTTCCCCGTAATGGGTATAATACATTACCCACACAAATATATATCAGCAGGAGCCACATAACTTGTTTTCACCCCCTTGTTAAGGATTATCAGCGTGACTGAACTGTCACTCGTGGCGATGGCTTGCCTTCGGAAACAAATCATTTCCCTGGATGTTTTTGTGCTCTTGTCCAGGCACACGTAGCTTGGGTTTTTATGTTTTTTGCGGCACAGCGAACAAACAAATGGCTTCGCGTGAAGGGGCACTGAACGTTCTAGAATTCGTGCCGCTCCCAGCCCTTCACCCCCCCACCTCATGCTCTTAAGTTTTATTTCGATTTGTTTTACACGGATGATCCCGCTCGGGCGCGTCGCCCTGCTATTTAATTTGCGAGAGGTCCTTGGTGCTCCGTGAGCGACGCAAAAATACACAGGAATAAAAGACGTCAACACTACGGAGAATGAGTGCAGCAGAGGCATTCGTGAATATTGCGCAACTGGAAAACGCGGTGGGCGTGAGCAGGCAATTGCAGGGCTGCACCTTTATATTTGGCGTCGCGGTGGTGAGATGTTAACTACCTCGCCTGCCCTGCAGGAAGTCTAGTGGGCTCGATCCCGACCCTGACTCCTGTATAGTTTGAGATTGCGTGTCTCTCTCTCCGTTGTGCGTGGATTTTTCTTCGGGCGCACACACAAGCGTCCATCATCACCCACCTGATGATGGACGCTTGTGTTGCGCCCGAAACGTCGTGATTTATTTATCTTATACCTACGTGACTTTACTGAAAGAACCAAAGATAATGACTTCCGTGTCCTCTATCGTCTTCTCGTCCTCCCCATCTCTGTGGCTGTACGGCTGTAACATTTGAAACCTCGATACATCACTATTAAATGTAATACAGCAGCGTTAAGATAACTTATTCAACGATATTTTCATACGCATGGCCGTGAGAGTTTTTTTTACACGTGAATAGAATTGTGCCATTGATGTTGAATGCTGGTATTTTTCTTTCAAGGTGGCTGTAAAATTAATTGCGGATCTGCGGATGTACTACTCAAAACCTATTTCTAGCGGTTCCCTAATTACTTCAAATCTTTCAATCTCTGCGCATAATGTATCCAACACCATTTGCATGTGGATAAAGTGTTGGGCCGGCTGAAAGCTGTTAACTTTCTTTTTGCACCTCCTAAGAAGCAAATATATGTTGCTGCAGTGTCATGATTCCCATACTGGACTTGCAATCCAGAGGTAGCCGGTTCAACCGCCCTCCCTCCGCTTTCTCTGTCCATCCAGCGGAATACGCGCGTGCACCAGTTATGGCGCTCGGCAGGTCGCGTGGTGGGGTAAAGTGTGAGTACTCCCATCTCTTCTAAGGCATCTGTCCGCTAGCGGGGACTCTGTGTAGCTCCACTTAGTGGAGGTCCTTCCGCCAGCGGTGGCGTGAGCGAGCAATTTTAGAGTCTGTGCCGTGACCCATCACGAGCACGGGTTGTATCGGTGGCGATCTGACTTTTGATTCCCGGCCGCGGCGAACGTGATTGGTGGAGCGGGTACCTGCATCCCTGCATTGGTGCAGCCACCCTACCCACCTACCTCCCCCCCCCCTTTCATCACCCGACACTGGCGAGAACGGTGAAGTATGGCTAAATAATCCCAATCACTGACACGGAATCCCACAACTGATTGATGAAGTGCTACACATTGCTCATAATCACGGTGCTTTGTATGTGGAATGATACTCAATTGACTAAAATAGTCAATCGAGAGTAATGTTTGGTATTGGCTGCACAGCAGATTAATTTTTTCTTGCAAGAAATGAGCTTAGGGCAGCAGCAGCACTCATCATGTGAGAATTCCCGGGAGTAAATATTCATTAATCTTATTTTCCTGAAACGTAACTCACATGAAAGGAACACTGCATTATATATATATATTATTATTTTACATCACGGAGAAACTAAAATAACGCTCCCTTTGCTGACTTCAAAAGTAATAAAATAATGTTCTAAGCATTGCTGATATTCAGTATGGGTCTCCAATATTATCACGCATAGGGTCTTGCCCATAACACCAAGGAAACTCCCCAAGTGGCATCGGTTTACAAGTGTCTACACCAAACCTGCTCCACGCTATCTGATGGACACGTGGTGTGTGCTGGTCCACCCACCCACGAACCCACCCACACGTGGAGTGTGCCAGGACACGCACCCACCCACGAACCCACCAACCACCCACACGTGGTGTGTGAGAGTACAATCCATTGTCAAACATTGCCATCCTCGGTCGGCAGGGCGACTCACCTACTCACCCACTTACTCACCTACTCAACAGTCAATCAGCTTGGAACTCACCTTCCCACTCACTCACCTACTCACCCAATTACTAACTTTCTCACTTACTCAGCAGTCCATCAGCTTGGAACTCACCCAATCGCTCACCTACTCACCCACTTACTAACTTTCTCACCTACTCAGCAGTTCATCAGCTTGGAACTCACCTACCCACTCGCTCACCTACTCGCCCACCCACTCACATACTCACCCACCTACCCACCCACTGGCTCACCCACTCATCTACGGAGCGGTCCATCTGGCCGGAATGCACTGCCACTGCACGACGTTCGAGACTCTTCACGGACATTTAATCCGTTTAGCGGAAACCTCAAGACAGAACTGGTCAATCGAGCTTACAGCGTCTGAATATTGCGCACGCATGATAACCTAGGTTGTAGGAGTTGCGCGTTGATGAATGCACCCAGTGACTTAGAGTTATGACATTTCTCGTGCGCACGGATTTTTGTAGACTCAGAGGTATTGGAAGTAACCACAGGCGATTGGGAAGGCGTCCCAGAAACGGCGCCAACAAAATTTGCCGAAGCTCTGCGCGCCTTCAATTGAGACATTTTGGCCAACTATGATGAATTAGCGTGAAAAGACGCGGCATGAAACCAGAGCACCCGGAGGAAACCTCCCATGTACGTGTGTGAAGCAGGGGCGGTGGTCAACATTCTATCACCGTACAGATGGAAACAGACGGAGTTAAGCCACTTGTTTCTCACGCCTTCTCGTGGCGAGCAAGGAAATGGCACCGCCACGATGCCTACGTGAATGAAGATTCAGGACAATTTGTGTGATCTACTAATTACCGCTACCACAGTGACCAACCCCCCCCCCCCCCCTCCAGTAGCACCCAACCCCCCCCCCCCCCCCCCACCCCCCACAGTGCAGGGTTACCGGAGCTGACCTCAACTGCCCGATCAATGATGTCACGCCCTGCTTATGACACTCAACGGAGTCGAAATCCGGTGATCAAAGTCGACTGCCACAAATTTCAGTGATGGATTATATTTTAACTCTGGTCAGCCCGTCTGTTATGTCGCACGCTACTTTCAATAATAATAATAACAATTGTGTATAATCATTGAAATTCATGAAGCGCCCTTAAACAATCGTGTCACATTTACATTTACCTTTCTCATTTAAATATACTATTCACGTGGATCCTGGGAATACGCTGAGACAGAAAGAGCAACACAGATCAGAGAACATTCGCCGGTTGAATTAAATCAGTCAAACTGCCAACAAATATGAATGGGATTTGGGCAGGACATATCGCTGGAAGCAATAATGGCAGCTAAGGAACAGAACACATCTTAGAGCCTCGTCCACCGGGGAGATGGAGCGATCAGGTCAGTCACTGTGCAGAAGAACGATGGATTATGGCATTGGCAGGCTTGTGCCGGATGGTGTTAACATGGGGAGGACGCTCATCCAGCGGTGCGCTTGGTCTCAGCTGCGTTGAAGGTGACGTTGATGAACGTCGATGCGATGTGACGACGTGTCACATCGTGTGCGTGGCACTCGGAACGTTTGGGTGTCTTAACGATTGATGTTACTGGTAGGAACCTCCTGGTTACACCAGCCCACAGGGGATTATTGTGTCCGTCCGTCCGTCGTGCATCCAAAAATGGGAGGGGTGGGGCTGGGTGGTAGAGGGGAGGGTGGGGAGGGGCTGGGTGGGGAGGGTGGGGAGGGGCTGGGTGGGGAGGGGAGGGTGGGGAGGGTGGGGCTGGGTGGGGAGTGGCTGAGTGGGGAGGGTGGGGAGGGGCTGAGTGAAGAGGGGCTGGGTCGGGCTGGGTGGGGGTGGGAGGGGTGGGGCTGGGTGGGGAGGGGCTGGTCACCCCGTGGTGCCCTTATAAAGCTCAACGTTTAACCTACTCACGCCGGCTTGTGCCCGCCCTCACAGTCGGGCATATTTGCGGAATACACCACGCCGCCGTTGACCCTGGCCATTGACCGAGCAAACCCAAAGTTCCTACCAGCTCCCTCCGCAGGAATGTGTTTAAACTCGCGGTGACATTGGCTTCGCGTGCACGCGTTCCCGCTGTCGCAAGCATCGCGAGAGACAACGAGACGACACGGAGAGGCCTGAGGATGGCCACGATGACGATGACGACGTTGTTTAAATCATTCATTTACGAACGCAACACAAAGGGGAATTAAACGCATCTCAACAGCCACACGAAATTATATGAAAACAGCAATCCGTCAAGTAAACGAGTTCATTTGTTCCTCGTGTGCCGGTAAGAACAGCAGGATGCTCACGTGCCTTGTGCTGAATGACGGGGCGGGTTGGACCCCCCCCGCCCACCACGGCCCCCCTCCCCTGGGCCTCGTGACAACAAACCGAGGTGTGGCAGCGTTAAAGTCAGGGAAATTGACGGAGCGATGAGATAAACCGCAGCAAAGGTTCGTCAATAGGGACCGGCAGGGGGAGAAAGCGAATAAAATCCGTCCACCCTCAAGCTTCCGTCAGTCTCGCATAGAGAGGATTACACTAGTGTTGTGTTTCTTTCCTGTGTTTAGTAAAGGAGGGCCTCGGGAAATCTTTGACGAGAACATCGCAGTGCGTTATAGTCGGGTTGTACTACTTCACTGCGGGGCTGTGTGGATTTGCGTATGCATCACGCGGCGATGCAACGTGACCTACGCTTCGAGTTTCCTGGCTGGCTGCTGGCTGGCCTCCTCTGCACCCACAACCCTTTAAGGAGAGGGCATTCGGTCTAATCTTCCAGGTCTCAGGGTGGAAGAGGCAGCTGTACCCACATTTTACCCCACCACTCGCGACCCTCCGATCGACTGCGGCATATGCATTAGAAACACGCGATTTAAAGTACGTTGTGACCTACCATTTGTGGCCAGGTTGCTTCTAATAAAGCGCTAAATAGTTCAGTGGGCCGTATATGGTAAAATGAAAAACATGTTTACAGATTACTTCCTACGATATTATTTTTTCGCATTAATCAGATTTTCAGATTTTCTGGGAGTATTTTCGAAAATAGGCACCTCATCTCTACTGTCGACTTACTCGCTCACCATTCACGTTGGTGATGGGGAAATTCCAGCTCTGTCAGAGATGCAGTTTGAGAAGTGAATGGGGGACATTGTCAGAATGCGCCAGGAATAAAACAACTCAATGTTATCCCATCGTTTTATCGTGATAGCATTTGATGCGATTTTTTTAGAATGCATCATGACCATTGGACAAAGGTTTATTTCGTGCCAACAATAGTTTGGATTATTTGAACGAAATTCGCGGTACCTGCATGCAAAACTCTAATGGTAATTACATTAAATAATAATGATAGTACTTAATACGTTTTTTTCTAATCAAAATTGCAATTTTATTAAATGCCCCATGCAGCCCAATGTCCGTCCAACAGAATCAATGGGTTCCACAGCAGTTAGCCAATCGTCAGGTGACGTGTGCTGGGATCAAGTGTAGGTAACTCCCACCTCTTCCAAGACATCTGGCCAGTGTGGGACAGAGGGCCAAAAACTCTCTCACGAGAGCCTCTAAAGCGCAATAGCTCTTCCACCAGCAGAGGTGTGAGCAATTGGAGTGCTGCACCTCGCAATAATGTTTTAATATTTTCATTAAATATATCAATATTTTTTCATATTAGTCATTTAAAATTAAAAGTATTTAAGAACAACAGAATTTTCCAATAATTAAAATCACCAATACCAACAATAAGCATGATAATTACGTATATATAAAATATCAACATAAAAGAATTGGCAAAATTATTACCTCTGTTCATCGTCCTATAGAGTCCGTGTGTGTGTGGTTTTATTACCTTTATTTATTGGGCCTTTGAAAATTACTGCCTGGGGTGGTTTTCTCATAGAACTTTGGCATTTATATATCTGTGCGAGGTTGTGGCCTGGCCAAATGTTAGCGTTTGTGATATATCCCGTGCTTGTAGGACCGCCAGAGGTGTTGGTATATGGCACGTCATGTTTAATTCAAAGCTTCCGCTCCACGCTACAGTGTGTTCTCTACGACTGGCGCGTGACTACAAAGCTCCTCGGCAGACGCACGCAAAAACAAAGACAAAGATCTCCCGTGTAGCCTTAACAGGCTGTTGGGGCACGTCCTATTAGCGAGTATCGCCTATGACGGCCGGCACGAGCACACGATGCTGTGGGTGACCAGCACCACGCCCGGCAGCCTTTGTCTCCCCAAGTGGCGATGCTTACACATCGCACCAGGTACTCATTTGAGGCTGTGCCGATCTAGGGGAGGCCCAAGACCGTTTCAGAAAATTGTCACTGGTGTTGGTCCGTGAGCGGGAATCGAACTCGGGTCGCTGGGTTCGTAGCGCAGCGCGCTAACAGCTACATTACCGCTCCCCAAAAACAAAGATCCCCCGGATAGCCATGACAGTTGTTTGGTGCGAGTGGTGTTAGCGAGCGGCACCTATGAAGGCCGGAACTGCACACGAGGGAGTGGGTGGCCAGTACCACGCCCGGCCGCCTTTGTCTCCCCAGTGGCGAAGTATACACACCACACCAGGTACTCATTTGAGGCTGAGTCGACCTAGGTGGCCCAGAACCGGATCAGAAAATCGTCACCGGTGTTGGCCGTGAGCGGGAATCAAACTCGAGTCCCCAAACACACACAAACACGGACGCGAAAAGCACGAACGGATGAAGTGAGGCTGAACATAACGGAGAGAGAAGACTCCTTTTGAAAGCAGTAATTGAGAACGGAAAATAGTACAACAAAACATCGGTTGCGGTAGTTTTGAAATATTTGAAAAACTTTATGCGGAACACAAACAATGCAGCAATTTGTTTTATATGGATGTCTAGGGTACAGCTACATTCTGTTGCTGTGGTTAACGTTTCATTTATATACAAATGTTGCGTGTGCATGCGTCTGGCTTCTAATGAGTGTGTGTGTTTGAACGAATGTGTGTGTCCGTAAGTGCGTGTGTGTGCTCTCACTCACAACACTTGCCCAAACAGTCTGTCCCAGGCTATATGGGGGATCTTTGTATTTGTGTGTGTGCCTCAGCAGTCCGCTTTGTCTTGCCGTGTGTGTGTGTGCGTTTGTGTTTGGAATGTGGATGGATGCGGTACAGGAGGATGTGGAGCTGAATGGACTTGCCAAAGACCGGCACACAGATCGGCCACTGTAGAGGAGGCTCGTGAAGGATGCTGCTGCTGCTGGGCAGTGGATGCAGTCGCCCTCCACCAACAAGGGAGGGCAGAGGAGCGACGCTCACAACAACTAGTGGAGCGCCGGGAGTCTAAAATACCCCAAGTTCGCACAGTAGGGGTACAGCTGTTGGTGCATCTACCAGTCATCTCAGTCAGCCAACCCATGGCACTTGCATCTGCCCCGTGACCTCCTGTCTGCGAGCCTTCGACACTTCACGTTGCATCAAAGTGCACCTGGACTGGCACAGGCGCCGTGGTAACGGCACCGTCACTTAGTGGCGAATGGCGGAGTATTGGTATTGGATTAGATTGTGTAAAGGTAGATTGTGTTAGGAGCCCACAGATCCTGGAAAGTCCTGGACACAGTCGCATCGGTGAGCTCCTTCGGCAGGCGAGGCTGCGTCGGTTGAGTCATGTAGCCCGCATTTCCAGCCACCGCATGCCCAAGCAGCGTCTGTTTGGCCGGATAGAGGGGGCTACCACGATGCAGCAAGGGGCCGTCCATGAATGACGTCACGCACCTAGGGGGGTCAGACATTCGTGACGATGTTTGACGAGGGGGGGGGGTTAGAAATGTGACGTCACACCAAAATGCGCAACTTTAAATAAATACAGACAACACGTTCTACTTAATTAAATAGACGTTTTAATACATGTTTTTTCCTTCAACATCAGAGTGCAGCGCCACTAAATGCGCACTATAATGACAATAGTTTAAAGCGATTTTAAACATGTTTTTTTTGGGTGGGTTGGGCAGAGCTTTGTGACGTCATATTTGAGGGTGGGTCTGATTTTTTGTGACGCCGTGTGACGAAGGGGGGGGGGGGGTCAAAAATCGCCAAGGGCTGAATAAGAGGTTGGCAGACATGGGAAAGAAGGATTTGGAGCGAATTGGACTTGCAAATAGCTGGTGCTCGTGGTGTGAAATCTCCCTCTGTGAAGGAGGATCATGAAGGATGCTGAAAGGTGGTTTGAGGAAGTCACCCTCCAATAACAACGGAGGGCTGGGCTCTCAGAGAGACACACAACAAAGAGCGGAGCACCGGGCGGCTGAAACACAGCACTCTGGCACAATGGTCAGCCCAGGTATTGCATCTGACAGTCATTTCAGTCAATCCCCCCCCCTCAATCAACTCCTCGGTTTGTCATGTAACCTCCTTCCAGCGAGCCTCTACACTTCAACACGGCCCGGAGGGGCACTTAGCCTGGCACAATATTCCATGGAGAAATCGCTGTCACTTAATTTGTGAGTGGCGGCAAGGAACGTACAGGGTGGTCCAGATGTCTTGTAACCCCCAAATTATCTTAACACTTTTTTTTTAAGTAAGCTTCATTTCAAACAGAAATGAATATTCAAAGGAAAATAAGTTAGGGGTCAATTAATTGAGGGGAGGGTGGGGGTCAGACGATATCTGGACTACTCTGTGGTGTTTGAATGTGTGCGAGTTTGAACGGATGATTCCGTTTAGCCAACTTCTCCGGCTATTTTAGAAGGGAGATCCGTGGTGGTTCTCGAGCACAGCTACTAATACAACAACAACAACAACACAAAGACAAAAGAAGAAGAAAAACCTTAAACGTTGCAGAGAATGAGTGCCGAGTCCTTCAGGAAAATTGCACAGCAAATGAGGTGTTTAGTGGCCATGAATGAAACGCGCGCAAACAAAAAGAAAACTGCAAGTGGTCATCTGAAAAGTTAGGCAGAGGTTAAACGACGCGCTGCATTTTACTTTTAGCGGTTGCTTTAAAGCGCTTATCTGCCCATGTCAGTCAGTCTCAAATCCGCCACGTCCTCAAGTCGAGAAGAATGTGGGGGGGGGGGGCGGTGTGAGAACGAAGAGTGGGAGTCTCACGACTCTGAGTTGGTTTTGCGCATGCGTACGTGGTGGGGGGGGGGCGGGAATTGTTGGCTCGGTCTGCACGTGCATCAGTCAAGAGACGCGACGCGTCGACGTTCAACGCGACGATACTATACAGGCTCTGTCCTTTTCTCCTGTACGAGGGGCTCCCGACGCCGCGTCGGTCATGGGGGTGGGGTTCAATGGCCGTACTTCACCGCGCTCAGCGCGGATTCGTGAGAGGGGCGCCACCGACGAATTGGGGATATCGCTTGCAGCCGACGTTTCGTCGTGACCGCCCGATTCGGCTAACCGATGCGCCGCTCGGCCACCCCATTAACTGTATACTACATTACTATACACTATGCACTACACTACTATATACTCCATTACTATACACTGTGCACTACACCACTTTACCCCATTACACGCGACCTGCCGCTCAAACCGTTGTGCCCACGTCTGCTGCTGGGTTGACAGAGGCTGCAGAATTTCAGAAACTCGCACCATCGTTCCGGCTACCGTGCCAGGAGATCGAACCGGCGACCTCTTGTGCTAACCCTTACACCTCGACAACATTCCACTCATTAGCATAACGATATTCAGCCATGCGTCGATCCACTGCTGGATGAAGGCATCCCCCCACGCCGTCTTGATCATGGGGGTCGTTTGTCCATACTTCACCACGATAGTCGGAAGAGGTGGGCTGACCAAGGTGCCATGGGTTGACCGACTTGAAGCACCGCAGGTGCCCGCTCGCTGTGTTTGAGCCGCCGCGGGGCTCCGCTCGTTGTTGAGCGTCTCTCTCCTCTCTCCCCCTAGCCCTCTGTTATTTGTTTTTAGTATTGGAGGGCGACTTCCTCAAATCCGCCTTGCAACATCGTTCATTAGCCATGGCCTGGGACTCAACAGACGCGGCTCACCGCTGGGTTCAAAGAGCGCAATGCGCCAGGCGCACTGCGCCAGCACTTCAACACCCCCCCCACCTCCCCCCAATCCCACTAACCCCACCTCTCGTTTCACGTTCGACATGGGTGTTTCAATAAGGATGATGTAGAGCGTACGCACAACAGATCGCGGGGACCCCATAGTTCACAGGAAGCCGACGGCGTTAACGCGCGGCGGAGGACAAGGGGGCTGTCGATGTATCCTGGAGAGCGGAGCGAAGAGTTGAGGACGCTCAGAACGCGCGAGGCTGCCTCATCCCCCCTCTCCCCGGGGGGCGGGGGGGGTGCATTGTCATTTCTTCGCCTTAAGTCGCCTCTCATTTCCCGTGCTCCTCGTTGCTCCCGGCGGAATTGCGACAAAGCAAATGTTACGGACCAGGATTTTGGATCCATCGCTTGGCCGAGGCCGTGGGTGGGTGTGTGTGTGTCGTCTGGAGGGCATGGAGTGGGTGTATGGGTGTGTGTGTCGTCTGGAGCAGGGAGCGGTGGTGCAGTGGTTAGCGCACTGCGCTATGAACCTGGCGACCCGGGTTCGATTCCCGCTCATGGCTAACGCCGGTGAGGATTATCTGAACCGTTTCCGGGCCTCCCCTAGGTCAACTCAGCCTCAAATGAGTACCTGGTGCGATGTGTAAACATCGCCACTAGGGAGACAAAGGCGGCCGGGCGTGGTGTTGGCCACCCACCCCCTTGTGTGCCGTGCCGGCCTTCATAGGTGCTAGCTAACAGCACTTGCCCCAACAGTCTCTTAGAGGCTATACGTGGGATATTTGTGTAGATATATGTATATATGTGAGTGAGTGTGTATGCATGTGTTTCAACAGAGATCATTCAGAAAATAAATTACATTATTGGACCAGCGTCACATTCATTCATAATGTTTGTGTCGCATAATTTAAACAATCTATGTTCGAGATGTATTTGAAAAAAAAAAGTACAACATTATTTACGTTATTCACTTTGTTTTGAGGTTCATTGAGAAAAATATACAAATCCAATCTAATTTGAAAGCCAGGCAGACTGTAAAAAAATACCAATGATCTGTTATTCATATTAACTTCTCAAAGTTCTTATTTAAATGCTAAACCGGGGAAATGAGCAGCTCTGCAATTGCGCTGTCCATAGCAGTGTGGGAGGAAGGACCTCCAGCTCAAGAGAGGCCAACATATAGAAGGTATCTTAGCCTACTCTTCCATTAAAAATGTTTAGTGACCCTTAAAAAATAGATGTATAGCTCAATGGGAAAAATTACTCGGACAATGAACTTCTGAACTTTACTTTTTTGGAAGAAGTGGGCGTTACCCACGCTTTACCCCACCACACGTGACCCGCCGATAAGACTGTTACGCGTTCGTACTGCCGGGTGGAGCGAAGTGGTGGGATTTAAAAACTGACCTCTTGAATTGAGAATTGTGTTTTCTGAACATGACACTATCCCTTTCATATGCAAATAGCAAGAAATAGAAATGTTATAAAAAACTATATTTTTATTTTACCAGGTAAAGCCCACTGAGCTGTTTCTCTTTTTTCAGAGACAACCTGGCTATTACAAATGCCAGCTCAACGAAGTGGCGTATCACACGGAAATGTGCAGGAGCCAAATACATCACAACGCACGTTTATTCTAAATGTGGAAAGCAAAACCGGACTACATGGAGAAAAATCCACGCCACCACGGGGAGAGAGACATATGAACTCCAAACATACAGCAGGCCTCACGGTTGGGATCAAACCCACTACCTCCCGTATACCAGGCGAGGTAGTTAACATCACGAGGTCAAATCTAAGTCAAATCAAACTCAACGTCTCTCTGCTGAATCCAACATGGGACTACGCTCACCTCTCTTGGTTGGTTGTCCTATAAATTCCACGTTCCTATGGCAGTGTCTCAAGCTCTTCACCAGGTAATCACTGTGAGCTGCCCGCAGAGTGATACCTATTTTGTCGACCCCAGGGAGATCATGGAATTTGTCAAACCCCGACCGAGATGAGAACTCGTCCTTCTCACTGAGAGTTAGCCTCTGTGTTGTTATAGACTCAGTTAAAGCCGCTGCCTAAGTATAACACTTTATTAGTAGTCGATGATCTCTTCATGGACACCTTGTGTTTTGAGGTAAGGTAAAACAGGTTTTTTTTAACACGTAGGCTCTCACGACCAATAGTTTCCATAATAAATCGTTGTTTTGGGTTAGGTCGCATAAATATGAATGTGTCGTTAACCCACCACAACCCGACACAGTGATGACATCACCTTTATACTATTTAAGACTGGAAACAGGAAGACTTATTCACAATTCTGGCAAATCGCCTGATGAAGCTGGTTGCAATCACCAGTGAAACGTCGTACTCTAATTGTAAATGACGCGGTAACCAATTGGTGCGTTTTGTTTACGTAAACAAACCTTACCCATTGTCTGTGTCGAGTGGTGGTGGCGGGGTTAATGACACATTTATGTTTACGCGATATAATCCCCAAAAGCTATGATGGATTGTGATGATGCCATGCAGTTCAATTGTAAATGTTGGCTTGTAATGAGGAATGGACACTCCATATTCATGTTGTCAACTCTTCTGTAACATTATTCAATTTATATCAACCAATAACTCATTTACAACCAACTGTATACAGTAGAGTTTATTGTACCTCCCTGACCGATGTGTGTGGTGCGAAGAAGGGCCATTGCCCACAACATTGCCCAATGTATATTTGTCCTTAAAAAAAAACATGTATTATGGATAACACATGTTTGTTTCAAGCTGTCATTTTGCCAGAAGCTTTGCATCGTGCGGACCAAGTGGGATGAACTTACCCTGCCGCTTGTTGCATGTCTAATGGGATTTCTTAGCCCAGGTCATTGTACAAACACTTTGGGCCAGTTTCAATTAATTGCGGATATCTCATTGAAGGTTGGTGCAGGTAAACCAAAGTGAAAAACATAAATTCCCCACTTTCTAATTTCAGCATGGAGCTTGAATACAGAAAGCCGTTGCACCAAGAACACTTCCTGGGGTTATAACGTTCATCTTCTGTCGCCTTGATGTTAAAGCACACCGAGGATTCCGTTGTGCGTTCATCTTCTGTTCCCTTGATGTCAAAGCACGCCGAGCATTGCGCTTCTTATCTAGCCCTTCATCAATCAAATTGCATGGTAAAAAGTTGCAGCTCAGCAATTGCCTGCTCGTGCCACTGCCAGAGGAAGTATCACTCCACTTGAGGTGAAGTCTAGACAGTCCTTCTATGGGGCGTTTTGGCCTACTTTTCCACACGAGCAAGACGTCTTCGTAGACGTGGCGAGTACCCACACTTTACCTCGCCATGCGCGCGACCTGCCAGTTGGCCATGTTGTCCCCACAGTGAGGCACGTGCCGATCGCGAGGCTGGCTGACAGGGGCGTGGTGGGGTAATATAAGTTGCTTGGTACATTTGTAGTAACTTCGCGGATGTCACTGTGGAATGCCGGCCCTCGAGAGGCACGGCGTGCTGCGTATTGACATCGCGGGCACCACTAGAATGTGGGTGCAGTACCGGCCCTAGAGGTGCTCGGTGAGCGCTGATCGATAGCGCTGGGTGGCACCACGCTCGGTTTGCAGTGCCGACCCCTACAGGATAGGGTGTGAGGGTGCCTGCCACGAGAATGGGGTTACTCTAGGCCGTGGCACTTTGGTTGACCCCAGAGGACACGTAACCGGTTAAGTCTACATAGGGGCCCCAAGTGGGGGCTAGGGGTTGTCACGTGGTCGGGGTCGAGATCCTGCTCGAGGATTCTAGAAGGTGGTCGTGGCCAAGGGGCGGAGCCGGCCACGCCGCAGAGGATATAAGCCGGGTACCCCCAGGGGGACCGGCGTTGTTGTTATCCTGAATAAATCTACGTCCTACGTTCTACGTCCGACAGAGTCTCCAACACGTGGACAGGGACCCGAGCTGTGGTCCGGTCCGTTGTAGATAGTTACGGTGTGATTAGTGTGGTTAGCCTGGTGGTCACCACCACAGGTTGTTATTCTATAAAGGGGTAAGTTACCCCGTATGTTGGTGTTAATAAATGTGGTGCCTCCAAAGAGTACGTCTGCGACTCAGTTGAACCCACTACACATTGATTTAGCTGACATTGATGAAACTACTCGTCGAATGATGGCACAGCAATAGTCATGCCGAGACGGGGCAGTGTCACAGTCGTTAGTGCGCTGGCGCCATGAACCCGAGGCTATGGTTATTGCGCAACAGTGCTGTGTGCCCCCCCCCTACCCCCGTTACCAGTCCGGGGAAGTACGGTCAAACAACCGCCATGACTGACACGGGACCAGGAGGTCCTCATCCAGCAATATTTTGACACAGGGCCTGTAAATTATATTTCTTATCATGTTAAATTATTTTATAATTATGATAGATCTGCAGTAATAACAAGCTGCCTTCCAATAGAATCTCATTACACAACCCCTCATCCTTACGGCAAACATGTATTCATTGATATAGTGAGCAGCGAATTTGCATATATATTTGCCGCATCAGAACACAATTGATATAATTTATGGCGAGCTAACGCCTTATTCCCATTTCGTTTCATCGTAATGAGGTTTGACGGTGTGCCAGCAGAGATCTCAGAGGGTGGTCAGCTTGTTTTGAGACACGGGGATGGTGCCATTTGAGACCCGAGTTGAATCATCGGCTGCTGAAATTGCTGTTTCATTCCACTGACAGTGATGCATTGCAAGAACAGCATGCAATAATTGCACTGTTAAAGCCTCCACAAGTTGTGTACTTGCATGAGTTTTTTTCTTCTAGTGACAGTGCTGGTGTTTTTCGTGTTGCAGTCAATATGTAATGTACTAGACTGAAATAATCATTAACTCATTGTGGAGAATACAAGTAACGTGATGAATATATTGGACAGAGCGACGCTAATTACTTTTTTTTGTGTTATGCGCTGTGCAATGTTGCGTCGAACCAGGCTCGATATCTCACAGAGAGGGTCATGTCTTATATATTTGTCCGTCCAGTGCTCGCTGGGCTGCATTGTCTTCCAGTTGGCCAACGAACACGTTATGAGGTCGTACTCGTTACACACAAAGTGCTTGCCACAAACGAACCACACAATACCTCGATGATCTCGTCAAGGAGCATAAACCATCACACAAACTCCGGTCATCCTTGCAGAAATAGCGTTTGGTTCGCCATCGAACAATGACGGTCACTGCATCACGCGCTTTCATATAGGCTTTTGTGAATATCTGGAGCGTTCTTCCTTCCGATATTAAGAAGCCACTGGATCTAAGCACTTTAAATCATCTAGATTTAAAACACATTTCTTTAGTACTGATTTCTGTGTTTAATTTGTTGTCCTTCCCCCGCACCTCCGATTATCACAGTTTGGCTACATATGATGCGAAAGAAGAACATACATATGTTATGAGCGACTTCCGCGACACGTTGTGTAGAGGGTACATCTTCTTTATTCTGACACGGGCACAACACAGGCCAACCTTTTCTTTCTTCTTCTGAGTACAATAATTTAGATATTAAGGTCTCTATTGGCTACACACACGGCTGATCAATCGGAGTGGTCCGACCGCCCTCACTCGACTACGCCGCTGACTGGTGGTGTGACGAGGATGGCTATGGAAACCCCGCAAGAGATCTTCCATGTGGCCGGATGCGGAGAGAGATGACGGCGAGCAGCGACGCAGTCTGGACCCAAGAATCCACCCACGAACGCAAGTCCTGGTCCTCATATCTCCCCAGGCGCAACTAAGCTCCGCCTCTGGCAACGCCCTATCATTGAACCTTCGAGCAGGTTCCCGGAGCATCTCGGCCAACCCCACCCCCCAGATACCTCTCCCAGATACTTCTCCCTTTTAGATTGGATGTTGTCTTAGTGGTGCCCGTACCCGTGCTTCCCTTTCCCAGCCAGCAGGTGTCATTATGTCATTGCACATATATAGTGGGTTCACTAAGTGACACACAACTAACTCAGGAGGCAACACGTTTATTCTGTAGACCACAAGGGGATAACGACATAAACCGGGTCAGGACAGTCGGCACACTGCCTGACCTACTATGCCGAGCACGAAGACCGAAAACCCAAGACGTAGCACGGAAGACTCCATTCCAGCAGACAGCCCCGACCCAGCCACGGGACCTCCCTTTTATGCCCCCCAACGTGGCCTGGCTCCACTCTCGGCCACGCCCCCTTCTGGAACCTACCAGAAGGTTCTGGGCCATACCCCACGTGTCCCTTCTGTCACCTTTGGCCCACATCCTTTCCCTGGACAATCACGTGCCCTTGCCAGCCAACCGGACTGCTACGTCCTCAGATGCCCCCTCTCTGCCAGCCACCAGCACTACGCCCCATAGGGACCCATTCCATGACATTGCATGCCCTTCTGGCAGAGAGGGCTACTACACTCCCAGTTCCCCTCTCTATCAGTAACTGGTACTAGGCGCCGTAGTGACTCATTCTATGTTACTACACATAGATAACATCTGGCAGTTCACCAGCATTGGTGTCAGCGAGCTTGACTCAGCTGAGGAGACACTAAAACGTTTAAACCGGTTCAGAGTTTGCTTATACTAAATCATTGCTGCTGGAAAAAAGTGACTCCCATAAGGCTGACGAGATGGGTAAAAACATATATATATTTTTTCATATCTCTTATGTGGAGGTACTGATATGGGACAAAGGGCTTAATGTATCCCAATTTATATTGTTGCGCACATGCTCGGGATGAAGTTCTGAATTAAAATGTCACGTTTTATATGTTGGGGTTTGAAATGAAAATCTTGGATCTTTATTCATTTTAACGCATCTTCGTGCTAGCAAAAGTGCTTTTGATAGGGAAAGTGTATATAGTTAACTCTCAATTGCCTGTGATATATGCGGGGGGCAGCCGTTGCCTGGATAAAATAAACACAGACAATGCCAAGGATATGTAAATTAGGCCATTAAGCACATTACAGTATTCCCTCGTTATTCACGAACTCGCCGCTCACGATGTGGGCTATCCGTGAATGCCATCTGGAACTCGACATGACAATGGCAACGAGAGAGAGGAAAATAATGTGATGAGATAAAGCGATGAGGGAGCTCGAGATAGAGGGAGAACTTTTCGAAGCTTCGGAAGCATCTGTAGACGTTGTGCGTTGTACGATATTTGTAGGCAAAAATCCATATCCGCGAAATTCGCTGTTTCACGAGAATCTCCGGAACGTGTCCCTCGCGAATAACAGGACAGGGGTTATTACATGGAATAACGTCGTCCGTTTCGGTGGACTATACTCTGAAGCTGCCTACCAGCAATGCCAAAAGCTTCCGGATGCTGAGACCACTTTGCCCAGTCCGGCTTCTCCTGGCTTTTCCAGCTGGCTGATGGCGCTGATGAAGACAGCACTTGAGTGCTAAAAGCAGGGATTGTAGACGGCACAGTTTTTCCACAGATTTGCTCCAAAAAAAAGTAAAAACTATTAATCTGAAGACTTCTCCCCGTCTTTCACCATGGCACATCTCATGAACGGGGATTAATCAAGTCGTCAAAGGGGGCCCACAAAACGGAGCCCCGTTGGGAACTAACCGATCCATTTGTCACACGGCGGGGGTATTTGTGTGGAGGGTTCATTGAGGAGGTCAAAAAGAACGTAAGGCAGTCTTTGTAAATTCTCCCTGGTGTGCGTGCGTGCAGGGCACGCACGTGATCCCTGTTCATAATGTACCCGGTGTTCATTGCTAAATATCACAACAAATGCATTCCAGCCCCTGCTCTCCTTTACTAAAAGGAACTAGTACAGCACACCGGTGTGTTGGAGAGCCAAGCCACAACATTCATCAGGCGACAGACAATTTGTCTGTTACTTGATGAAGCTAGATGTCATTACTGGCGAACCGTCGTACTCAGAATGTAAATGTTGTGGCTTGGCTCTCCAACACACCGGTGTGCTGTACTCGTGACAAATTGGCACGTTCTGTTTACGTGACAACCCTTACTAGTTGGCTGTGTCGGGTGGTGGCGGGTTTAACGACACATTTATATATTTACGCGATCTAACCCAAAAAAACTTCTATTAGGAACAATAACAATATTTCAACTTGTAAATCACTGTACAGAAATCACTCACTCTGAGAGAGAGAGACTTGAGGGCACGAGGAATCATAGATCGAGTGTAATAGGCAGCCACGCGGTGAGCCAACACCACCGATTGCCTAAGCTCTGTGGTCCTCCACATATTAAGGTGTCACTACTGGACATCTGTGGAAAAAAGAGCTTCATATCTCAACAGATTCCTCCAGTCTAAAGATTCAGATTAAAAAAAGCAATCGATCTTATTGGCTAATGAGTGTGTGTTTACATGTGGGAGGAAAACGGAGCACCCAGATAAAACCCAGGCGTGTGAAGGGGGACACTCTATCCCATCATAGAGACATTTGCTCTACTGCTTTCTTGTGGCAAGCCAGAGAATGGCACCCCTCGATGCCCATGGGAGGAGAGTTGTGCAACATTTGCGTGATCCACCTACCTTCGCCTCCAAAGCACTGGATTACAGGCATGTGCCAGCATCATTCGGTGATAACTGAACCAGCCCCCTGGCATTCACCAATCTGCACTGATCCATTGCTTGACATGCCGTCGATACAAAAAAATACATTTAAAATTAATATTTTCAAGGGTGGAGTGGAGGTGCAGTGATTCGCGCTCTCGCCTTTAAAGTCGGTGACCCAGTTCGATTCCCGGCCACGGCTAACATCGGTGATGAGTGATGTATTTGAAATTATCCTGGAGGCTCCCTTCACCAACCCGCGATGGCCAGCATGGTGAAGTATGGCTCAACGATTTCGATTAACAACATGGCAAAGGGAGGGCCTTAATCCAGCAGCGGATTGACCAAGGACTTGTCATTTTTTTTATCAAGGCAGTTTTAACGGTGGAATGCGTTCGATAAAATGTCCCACGTGGAGATGGAGCGATGAAATCAGCTCATGCACAGGTGCTGGGTGGATTTCCACAAGAATAGGATTGCGAGATGAGGCGGTGGCTTGGGGAGACTTTCATCCAGAAGTGGATTGACCATGGCTCACGATGAAGTTGATGAGGCGTTGTTGATTTTTTTGTGTTAATACCCAAATAGGAATGTAAAAAAAACTAATTATAGTTAAACAACTTTGTTTTGTAATCCATAATGCCCTGATTAAATCGGCCTTGATGAACAACAAACTAATGAGCGTTGTCGAATTGGTTGTAGAATCGTTGACACAAGGAACTGTGAACAGAAGATAAGATTGGCCCAGGGATTAAAATGGGGGATGAGACGAAAGAGAAAAAAGCTTTGGCAAGCCTGAATTAAGTGACGAATTTGTTATGAACTAAATGTAGAAGATGCATTTGAGCTTCGCGCATAGCTATAGGGGTTTAATTAACGACGCCTGACGTGTGGCTTCAAAAGTTTGCGGAGAGAGAGAGAGAAAATAATTGTTAGTGAAGGTTAGATAATTAATTAGGCGTGATTGCACATTTTTGGAGTTGTGTAATATACGTAAAAAAAATGTTTTAATGAGCTTATTACAACACGGGAAGTAATACCACACTTGTGTGCATTCGAAGTTGCAACAGCACCAAGTCTTCAACCTCATTGAGGACAATTCTTTATTTGGCCCTACCTGGCCTCATGAAGAGCATTGCCCCCACAAACATTATATATCGGCCAGTGTTTGTGCATATTCTTACAGCGGAAAACTAATTTTGCATCCTGCGTTTATTAACAACTGGTAATGTCAGTCGGTGAAAATTAAATTTCCTGCAATGCCTACCTACCGACCAGCCTGCCTGGATGTCCAGCTACACAACCAATCTATGTGCGTAAATATCTGCCTGCCCGTCTGTTTGCATGTTCTCTGTCTGCCTTCCTGTTTACTGAACATCTCTGAAACTACTGGACAGCGTTCAAACTACTGGGCATCTGTGAAACAGAGCCGTATGGCTCATCGGATTTCTCCAGTGTAAATACATATTCTGATTCTGCGTCTCTATTTGTCGCGCATATGGTCCAGGCAGTGCGTGCGATTTCAAAGGAGAGAGTGCAAGGGTGGAAGCAAATTGACACACTCCAGTGATGCTGTGAGGATCACACAGCACACAAACTGTATACATTTAGAATTGGAGTGCGGTGCGCGGCACGCTGGACTTGATTTCGTTTGGACAGTTGACACGCCACCTTAAATTGTCTTCGATGATGAAAAATGTGAGTCGAAGTCTGAAATGATGACATCTTCAAGGCCTAGTTGACAACGTAAGTAGCTTTCCTGGCTGCGTGTCTGTTTTTTTTTCCAAAGGAAGGAAAAGTCTTTCGTTTTTGTATTTGCTTGACATACAGTTGATACAAAAAGGCAATTCATTTTAAACTAAACTAGCAGCGTGTACGCCCCTCAGAAGTGTCCGTCCCTCCCGACCAGCCAGCATGCAGGATCCTGTCTCTAGCCACGTTTATATTGCACTCTCTGTACTGCACAACACAATTCATCTCGATTTCTCACTTCGTCTCTCTTTCTCTTGGTCTCTGTCCCCTCTTTAACCTCTCCCTCTGTATCCCCCTGTCCCTCCACTCTCTCTCATCCACTTCACTCCTCCCTACCTCTCTCCCTGTTTATCGCTCGCTCTCTCTCTCTCACCAACCTCCCTTTCCCATCTCTTTTTTTTACGATCAGTGGAAACAAGAAGATGCTCGGTGTAGTCGGCACTTTGCTTCGTTCATCATTTCGTATTTTTTTAATTTAAACTTTGCTTTATGTAAACCCCCGCCTCTCGCTCCCTCTCTCGCTCTCTCTCGTTGTGCACGCAGCCCTTCTCGCAGCCCAACGGCCTCCGACGGGTAGCTCATAACTGCATGCAGAGCTCCCCGTCATCTGCCACCGAGCACACGGCCTCCTCCATCGCCCACTGCTCCTTGAAGGCCGGCACGTCACCATCTCTCTCTCACCCACCTTCTCCCTTTCCCATCTCAATCTCGCTTGCCTCTCCCTAATCCTTTCCTGACACTGCTTCTCGCTTTGCCTGGCTCTCCTCTTTCCATTTTGCTCTCTCCCCGTTGTAACGCCCTTTCACTCTCCCCCCACCGCTCTCCCTCCCCTCCATCCTATCCGTCTCTTCCTCCATCCTCTTATCTCCCTTCCCCCCACCTCACTCCTGTAATCGCATCTGCGCGGGATACACGGGCGGGGTGGAGGGTGGAGGGCGAGGGAGGGAGGGAGGCGTGACGCCACGGGTGACGTCACCACCGCTTCCCTTCCACGTGGGTGTGCGCCAAAAGAGTCCAGCCAGTCAGGCAGGAATCGAGGCAGACAAATATTGTTTCTTCTTCTCCTAATATACTGTGGTATGATATATTTTTAAGGGCAGAGTGGAAGTGCAGCAGTTAGCGCACCACTCTATGAACTCGGCACACCGAGACTCCAGCTTTTCTCCCACTTCAGTAAAATGTATTGCTGTGGTTGTCACACCTGATGATGATTGCTTGTGTTGCAATCGAAACGTCGCGATATAATGTATTTATTTGTATCTTTTATTTTTTATTTTCTTTACCTACGTGACTTTACCGAAAGAACCAAGCGTATGGATCCTTGCAGTCACGAAAACTTCAAATCTAGAACGGCACACCGAATTAGACTCCTGGCCACGGCTAACATCAGTAGCGAGTGACCTCCTGATATGGTCCTGGTGCTCCCTTCACCAGCCCGCACTGACCAGCATGGTGAAGTATGGTTCAACAACCCTCAAGACCAACATGGCATTGGGAAACAATTCATCAGTGGGTTGAAAATGACCCGTACATTATCTCCATATATAAAAGGCAAAGTTGTGAATGTGTGTGTCTGTTCAAAATGTTTAGCTTACTTCCCGACATGCAACAAACTTGAAATTTGCCATGTGGGTACTTTCCAGACTGTACACCATGTAAAAATAAAAATAAAACACTTTTGGTGGGGGGGGGGGGCTCAATGATGCATATATTTTTTGCACGGCAAGTGAGCTGTGGCGTCAAATATGTCACGTGACCCGCGCATGTGGAAGCGTAACGCATTGTTGTGTGGTGGTTCGAGTGCTGCGCTACGAACCCGGCGACCCGAGTTCGATTCCCGCTCACGGCCACCAATGGTGACGATTACTTCAACCGGTCCTGGGCCCTCCCCTATGTCGACTCAGCCTCAAACGAGTAACTGGTTTAGTGTGTGAACATCGCCACTGGGGAGACAAAGGCGGCCGGGCGTGGTGAATCCAAGTCCCGGGCGAAGCCGGGTAGTAAAGCTAGTTAGAATATAAAACTCAAATAAAGAAAGTATCTATGAACTAAAAACAATCTTTATTTTACCAGGTAAGACCCGCATAGCTATACAGCTCTTTTTCAGAAGCCACAAATTATATCTCAACAAAGTGGGTTATCATGTTGAAATTTATATCTCTAAATGCATGTTATTTCTAACTGTGGAGGGGGGAAACCGGAGGATCCAGAGAAAAATCTACGCGACCCCGAGGCGAACAAGCCAACTCCAAATATGCAGGCGTCAGGGTCGGGAGTTGAATCCACGACCTCCTGCATACCGGGCGAGGGAGATATCATCTCGCCACCGTGACGCCCACTCAGTTCACCAAGTTCGGAACACTAAGGAAACCACTAAACCACCATACCACTGCTCCACCCCACACTATTCTAGCATTATGTATCCATCCACAATGGTTATTTCTTTGACACCTTCAGCCGTTCGCTTTTCTCCTTGCTATTTTCTCCACGTCACCGATTGCCGTCCCAGAGTAAAGTTCAACACCGCTCACAAATATGTTGTAAAGATGATGACATCGTTCTTGTTTTTTTACATCGTCAAAACTACTTAATACTGCGGTTATTTCCCGAAACAAAGTTTGGCATGACATGAGACGATTGATGACACGCGTTCAAACACTGAACGGCAAAGCACAAATTCGTGTGGGTGGAGTAGTAGAACAGTGGTTTGCAACACGAACCTCTGAGCCTGGCAACGTCAGTTCAATTCCTTGCCATGACCGGTTAGTCAAGGAGGGCATAGATCCAATTGAGATGTTACTCGCCACTGATGTTAGCCGTTGCTGGCAATCAATCTCAGGTTGCCGGTTTCTTAGCGCAGTGCGTTAACCAATGTGCCACCACTCCATCCCATCCCCCCAGATGTCTTTTTACGGTACGTGTCTCTGGTTTTGTGTCTATGAAATGGCATGCAAGTTCTTAATATTGCTCATCTAATTGTGTTGTTTTCCTATTGCGCCATTGTTTTAATTGCTGTTTTATTTTACTTCTTTCAAATATCAATATCAATTTAAAGTTTTGTAGGAAGGGGAAAAAACTTTTTTTGTGAATCTATATGGGTAATTGAGGAGAGCCGAGGTTCTGAAAATCAGTATTGTGCAAACTGTCGATAATGCAAATGAGTGAACCTCTATTATTCCGCACATTTGAGAGAGTGGTAACAATTTCATGGTTCAGTAAATTTGACTTGAGTGATCCAAGGTCTCTTAAACTTGAATCGAGTGAGCGATTCAAGTTTGTTCTGGACACTCTCTGCCTTCAACAAAATTACCATAAATGTGCCCAATCTAATAATATCTCAGAGGCACACCAGATTTGATCCCGGCTTGCATTAGTATGTAAGACCTCCTGTGAATTGCAGTGTTGTCATGCTCTAGTGATGTATCTGAGAGTCATTCGTCTCAGCCAGCCAAACCATGGCACCTGTGCCTGTCCCGTGACCTGCCAGCGAGCCTTCCGACACTTCACTTGGCCTCAAAGCGCACGTAGCCTGGCACAAGCACCGTGGTAATGCCAGTTAGTGGCGAATGGCAGGTTATTGTTGTTGCGTGCTTTGGCGGTGAGTTAGCCAGGAAACAACAATACAGCGATTAATAAACGACTTAATTGTCCAAAAACATCTTAACTATAGAAGACTGCAGTGATTGGGCATGCTTTTTGCACTGGCTTACCGCCTGGCTACTGCGTTGCAGCGTGTCTGTGGTTCCTCAGCGACGGAGGTGCAAATTTCAGGAAGAAAGCAATTGTATCACCAGAGCAAACCGAATTTGTGAATCGATAAACATTTTTTTTATGTTACCGGGTAAGGCCCACTGAGCTATATAGCTTCTTTTCGGAAGTGACATGGACAGAAAATATTGCCCAAATAAGTGGCTCATCATCATATGAAAATGTATAGCAGACAAATACCTAAATGCGTGTTTCTAAATGCGGAGGGAAAACCCGGAGCACACGGAGAAAAATCTTCGCGACCACGGGGAGAGAGAGACATGAAAACTACGAATATACAGGCGTCGGGGTCGGGTTCGAACCCACGATCTCCTATTCACAAGGTAGTTAACTTATTGCCACCGTGGCGCCCAACGATCTATAATGTAGGAGCTTCGAGTGTTCGCCCCTGATATCTGCGGGCTTTCTCCACAGGTACCTTCGTGTCTTCCTGCACACAGAAATATCCTGAATTGATTTTCCCAAACATCTCAATACAGAGGGGGGAAGGGGGGGGAATTCAGAAAGGAGAGGTTACAGTCTCCGTGAGGCTTTCATGGGTAAAGGGCATTTTATTGTAATTGCTCATTTAAACAAAAGCAAAATTCCATACGGAAAAAAGCAAAGGTTTAAGTGTGGGGCGGCTGCAATATCCCAAACTGAGCAGCCGCCGCCGTCGGAGACAAACATCCAGACGAATTGCTAAGTGACGACAGCAATTACGTAACAGTGATGTGCATCTCAGAGGTGGGTTGCTCACCAACAGCTGGGAGCCCGTTGCGTGCATGACATGTGACCAACACATCACACGCACGACGATTTCAGATGACCAACACATCAAAAGTACGACGATTTCAACCTTTGTCTAGACCACCGACTCAGCAGAGAGCCCCGAAAGAATGGCATTATTATTGGTTTAAGCCTCAACTATGTTGATTTGGTGATATGAACAAGGTTGAAAGCATTGCACAGGGTGGTCCAGCTGTCTTGTGACCCCCCATTCAATTGCTCAAAACTTGTTTTTTATGTTAGCTTTATTTAAAACAGAACGGAATATGTAAAGGAAAAAATAGGGGTCAATTAAATGGGGATTACAGGTCATCTGGACCACCCTGTACATTGAACGTGGTGGTCACAAGGCATATGAACCACTCTGTACATTGAACGTGGTGGTCACAATACATGCACGTAAGGCGCGTCAAGTCGTGGTGGGAGGGTGGATTAATGACTCTGAGTGATTGAGTGACTATGTGTGTGTGTATGTTGAACTTTTTTCGTACCGTACGTAACCAACCGTGCTAATAGGGGTGCGCGGGGGAGGACAACAAACAAAACACTCAAAAGCGTTTTGCGTGTTGTCTTTTATATGTATTTACAGTCCGCACACGCATACTCCTGTTGCGATTTGTTTCCTCGCCGTTCGCACAGAGGGAGAGAGAGAGAGGTAGCGTGTTAGCGGCCAAGCATCCCACCGACCCAGAGGCTTGTTGCGTACGCAGCATCTTGGCGATACAAGTCTGCGCCAAACAAAAAATATTATTTGGACCAATTCGTTGCCATAAATAACCGCGCACAAAATAATTGCAATGCATTTTTTAGGGTCTCTCTCCGGCCCGGAGAACACAACGTTCGCAATGAATGGAACCGAAATAAATCCCAAATATTCCTTCAATCAAGTGCAAGTTGAAAATATATACACAGAGCACGCAAACTTTGCGGGGAAACTTGAATTCGGCAGCTCGTCTTGGCTGCAAGTGCGGAATATGAAACACCGCCGCTTAACGTAATGCCACATCAAAGCTACGTTTAATAATGCATGAGTGCCTCTGCTTGTGAACATTCTGCGCCGTAAGAGCAAGAGACTTCCATCACTAAAGTTTACAGATGCCCTTTGTACCAGGTAGTAAGTTCTGGTTTGTTGTTTAGAAAGCACTAGAACTGTACCGCCATCCTAGTGCATACATTATTTATAAGCAGCTGCAAGGCTGTATGATGTTGATATATAGTGAGTGTATGTTGGCATGAGCGGTGTGCCCTATCCCATCATAGCAGATGATCATGTTGCGTCTCTCCGTGGGTCTGTCTTTCTCTCTCTCTGTGACTATCTGTCTAAATCACACACACGGATCCACCACTTCTTCCCTCGTACGGCTGATGTCGATGCAGAGCAACAACTCCGATTTCACATTCAGGTGGTCAAGCCATGTCACTGCGTCAGAGTGGTAGTATCATCGCTGCGGTGTCTCCATTCGTGTTTGTGGATCGGGGCATTGCGTCCGTTATACGTTGAACGGTCTGTTCTGGATGACCATAGTCGCGCACTGCTGGGAAGTAAAAAATGTTCCATTTGTGCATCAGGCTTACAGAGATAATATTAAGACGATGATCCCCCCTCCTCGCCTAGCCTTTAACAGACTGTAGGGGCAAGTGCTGTTCGCGAGGCGCCTAATGAAGGCCGACACGGCGCATGGCGGGATGGATGGGCAACAACACGCCCGGCCGCCCCTATTGTTCTGGATGCATGACGTAATGAGCCCCAGTGTCCCACCATGTGCAGTGCCATTGGGGGCCGTCCATGAATGACGCCACGCACCTGGGGGGGGGAGGGGTCAGACATTTGTGACGATGTGTGACGAGGGGGGGCGGGGGTTTGAGAAATGTGACGTCACATCAAAATGCGCAACTTTAAATAAATATAGACAACACGTTCTACTTAAATATACTTTTTAATAAATGTTTTCCCCTACAACATCAGAGTGCAGCGCCACATTAAATACGCACTACAATGACAATAGTTTAACGCGATTTAAAGCATGTTTTATTTATTGGGGGGGGGCAGAGCTTTGTGACGTGATATTTGAGGGGCGGTCTGACTTTTTGTGACGCCGTGCGACGAGGGGGGGGGGGGATAAAAAATCGTCCAAAATCGCGTGACGTCATTTATGGACGGCCCCTTGACACCATGGGATAATAACGCGAAATTAGCAGAAGGACGTCATGTGACTCTTTTAACATTTTCCTTGTTCAAATAAACAACAATTAAAATGTAAACAGCCGTGCACAGTCACTAAACACACGATTCAAACTACGGGCAGTACTCGGATTAGGAACCTAATTGGTTCCTGAGACCCGTTCGTAAGTCTAACGGTTCGTAAGTCGGAACACGACAACGTGCCGTATTTAAGTGCCCATGCGGTCAGTGTTATGAAACGTGTTACGGTTCGTCAAAAAGGGCAGCATTGTTAAACTTATAATTAATAAGAAATATTGTACATTCGCATATAGCACTGTAAAAACAATACGGTAGACTACATAAATCATACAATGAAGTAGCAAATATAAAAACAACTGTTTTATTTTAACTTACCCTGAATCCTGGTGCTAGCTCGGAGTCGGAAGGGGGCAATGAGTCGCCACAATTGCACACACCCGGAGCACGCGCGCACACACAGACACACACACACACACAAAGACACACACCCCAACGACAACGATCCCCCGTGTAGCCTTAACAGATTGTTGGGGCAAGTGCTGTTAAGAAAGCAGCGCCTATGAAGGCCGGAACGGCACACGAGGTGGTGAGTGACCAGCGCCACACCCGGCTGTCTTTGTCTCCCCAGCGGTGATGTTCACACACCACACCGGGTACTGGTGTTGGCCGTGAGCGGGAATCGAACTCAGGTGGCCTAGTGGCCCGAACCTCTGCGCCACCGCTCCACACCGACTGGAGATATACAATGTGCGTCGATCATGGGACCTCCTTTGGCAGTACCAAAATATGAGAATAGGTTTTCCCCTTTTTTCTGGAAACAAAACTGCTGCGTTAAGATGTTAAAACACCAAACTGAAACATTTGTACAAGGAATCACATCTGCATTAACCACAATACTTGTGGTCAGAATGCAAACAAAAAACGTACTTTGATAATATATTCATTATCTTTTAAACTGATTGGTCCACACCAGAGACGGATTTCTTTAGAGCCTGGTCTCAAAACGGTGCTAGACCAGAGGACGCCAAAAGGCGTACAGCACAAAGACAATGCATTTTCAGAGTAATGAGAGCTCGGGGTTGAGCAGCTACATCATGGGACCTCCTTTGCCAGTTCCAAAATATGAGAATAGGTTTTCCCAAACAGGTTTCAGTTTGGTGTTTTATCATCTTAACACCTGTTTTGTTGCCAGAAAAAAAGGGAAAAGCTATTATTACAACGTGCGTAGATTCACATGCACGCGTACACAGGAGCAGATAATGGACATGTTGATTGATGTTCCAGAACTCAATGATTCCCTCAAATCACTCGCTCACCAGCGGTCAGTCACCTATTCTTTGGTTCTTTCGGTAAAGTCACATAGCTTGAAGAAAAAAAGAGAATAATAAAGTGAATAAAAATGATTAAAACAAAATAAAAACCACGACATTTTGATCGCAACACAAGCGGTCGATCACAACACGAGCGGTCGTCATCGCTTGTGTTGCGATCGAAACGTCGTGGTTTTTATTTTTATATAATTTTTTACATTTTCATTCAATTTATTATTATTTTTCTAACTACGTCACTTTACCGAAAGAACCAAAGAAAATTAATTCCTGCAGTCACGAAAGTTTTTAGGTCAGTCACCTCCTTACTGACGACCATGGTGACCGCGTCCTTAAACTTCACTCACTCATTCCTCCATCCACATTGAGGTCTCGATCTACAACACTGGACTGCCTTCTCATCTACCATCATCTATAATCATCTACCGTCTCATCCAGACTGTGTTCAACCATCACACTGCAGTTTAACACGTCGGCTTTCGGGACCAATATCATCCATAATCGAGGATTTTTGGGGGGGTTGGATCGCGTAAATATATAAATGTGTCGTTGAAATCTGCCACCACCCGGCACAGCCAACTAGTAAGGGTTATCACGTAAACAGAACGTGCCAATTCGTCACTAGTACAGCACACCGGTGTGTTGGAGAGCCAAGCCACAACATTTACAATCTGAGTAATACGTTTAGCCAGTAATTACAACTAGCTTCATCAGGCGACAGCCATATTTGTGGAGAAGTCCACTTGTTTCGTTCCTTATATAGAGGCGTAGATGTGGTGACCACGCTTCTGCGCTCTTCCGCCACGTGGGGGGGGGCGGGGGGGAGTTACTGAGGCAACGTACACACTGCAGGTCACAACAGCACACTCACCCACTCACCCACTCATCTACCCACCCACTCACTCACCCAATTCTTCAGCTTCCCATCACTCACTCACCGCACTGCACGTCCAAACACTTCCAGTTCAGAATTAGAATCTCTATTTATCCGGGAGGAATCCGATGATAGATGTTCACTTGAATTCCTTCACATAGTCACGTTTACCCAAGTTCTTCTAACATCCGATTAGCACGGTTGGCTACGTATAATGCGAAAGAAGTTCAACGTACATACACACAACCTTGCTCAATTCAAGAAAAGCATGAACTCGTATATCTATTACGACTTTAATAGATCTGTCTGTTCCTGCCAAACCCGGCATTTTGGGCCTCAGAGCCCATGCTCAACAACTGTGCCGAGAACAAAAAACAACCGCAACAAAAACACGCAAGCACGCTCTCCCCTACCCTCACGGAACTATTGCCGTAATTAATTCCATCGATTACGAGACACTGTACTAAACGAACAGGAAAAAAAAAGAATTGGCAAGGCATTCACCCAAACTCTCCATGTGAAATCACACTCGGGTCAACGTGGGGTTCACAACACGAGCGTCCATCCGTGGGACGTGTGAACAGCTGTCCCCCTGATGTGTTTTTTTCTTCACATGCTGTCCCTGGCGTTTCGCTCTCCGCGCGCGCTGGGAAGCTTTTTTCCACGGAATCGCGATCGAGCCGCTCGCTGTCGCCTCTCGAATGGCTCGCTCCACTTCCCAAAGAGGTTGCCGGCACGCATGGCAAAACAAAGACAAAGATCCCCCGTATAGCCTTCGCAGACTGTTGGGGCAAGTGCTGTTAGCGAGCACCTATTAAGGCCGGAACGGCACACGAGAGGGCGGGTGCCCAGAACCACGCCCGGCCGCCTTTGTCTCCCAGTGGCGATGTCGACACATCGCACCATGTGCTCATTTGAGGCTGAGTCGACCTAGGTGAGACCTAGGAGCGTTTAAATAATCCTCACTGGTGGTGGCCGTGAGCGGGAATCGAACTCGGGTCGCCGGGTTCTTAGCGCAACGCGCTAACCGTTGCGCCACCGCTCCCCTCAAACGCAGGAGTGCTCGCGCAGTACGGCAAGCGATGCCGCATGTGGTCGTGAACAACGCTTCTGCCACGGTTCGTGGTGGTTTTTGTCAAATGAGCATTGAGGGAGTTCAGCACTGCCTCGGGACCACATCCGAGCGCTGGGGCAGTGTCCCGTCCTCATTTATGACATGTGGGCGGGCGGGCGAGGGGCGGGTGGGGACACTTTTGCCTTTGAAGTCCATCTCATTAAGTGTCCGGATCAAGTGAGTGACATGGTAAAAAAAATAGGAGGCCACAACAAGTGTGTGGCGAAGGCGGGTTTGATGTGCCGTCGTGCGCAGGCGATCAAGCGCCGTAGCCCGCTGTGCGCGCGGACCCCACTCCCCACCCCTTGCTGCTCGCTGCTCGCTGCCCATGGCATCTGGGCAGGGGGGGTGGGGCGTTCGGATTCTGTGCCAGCAAAACGTGCGAGAGTCCGTGGAGGAAACAAAGCACGCAGCTCGGCTTGGCGCTTCCCTCGCCCCCCCAACATCACTCCGCGTTCTCGACAGGTCGCCTTAATTTGCCTATTTGCATTTTTGAAAATTTCATTCCGAATTTTAACGAAGCTCGCGCGCGCGCGCGCGTGATGGAGCGGTGGCGCCGCGGTCGACACGCTGCATCGCGAACTTCGGAACGCCTGAGTTTGACTTGGCAAACGCGACAAACTTCGGTGGAGGGTGAATTCTGAACCCGGTTGTAAACTCGCCAATATCCCCCCCCCCCCCCGAATATGGTGAAGTATGGTATAAAAAAACACATTATCGAAACGGTACACTAGGGAGGCTTTGTGTGTGTTTGGTTTGCTGTTCTTCCCTCGCACCTCCGATTGGTACGGATGGGTACGTACGGTGTTGAAATAAATGTAACATACATGGCCAGGAATCAAACTCAGGTGGCCCAGTTGATCATGCAGTTTCGTTAACAACCTTACCACCGCTCCACCCTACTCATATATCTGTGTGTATATACGCATAGTGGAATGCACTACCCACTGCATCACTGCTGCGCATTCATTGAAATAGCAATCCAAAATCCTTGTATCAATGAATAGTGAATTTACGCGTGGTCATTTCTCAGCTCACATTGATTCGCATGCCTGCAAATGAGAGCTGTAATCGCGAGATGCACGCACACGCACCGTCTCATTCTTTTTATTTGCCTTCCCGATAGCGTCCTGCAATCAAAAGTGACGGCTACGGCGCGTTCTGGCGTTTCACGGTTTTAAAATTACCCTCGATTCCTCTCGAGCACGCGCACAGAGCCCGGGGCGCAAGCTGCTCCTCCCCTCTGTGCCACCTTTCGTGCTGAAAGGGGAGAGAACTCGCCCAAACAACACATCACAGATGAGCGCGCGCGCCTCTCTTTTCACGCATCGCCCCCCCCCCCCCAATGATCCCAGTTGCTCACGGGTAAAGGCGCAGCCGTGCAACGTCCTGCTCGCGCCACTTAGAGCGAGGCGTTGGCACTCCGTCGCTCATGTTCCCGTGAAGGTTTCCTGGCTTGGATGGGACGTTAGGATTGCGCTCTGTGGGATATGCGGTCGTCCTAATGGACGAATTACTTCGTTGTGATGTACGTATGTTGAACTTCTTTGGGACCACACATAGCTAACCGATGATAACTTGTTTGTTTGTGCTTTGTGTTTTGGTTCCATTTGTTAATTTTTTTTCATTCAATTATTGATTTTGCTTGGTAGTAGTCGGGGTTTTCATTTGCTCGGTATGTATTTGTGTGTCTGTGGGGCTTCTTTCGCGCCGTACGTAGCCAATCGCCTATATCCGATTTTGTCCTTACATATAATTAATGTACAGCATTGTGGGATGATGTTCGCATGAATGATGCTCTGTAAAATGAAAGTATTATTATTGTTGTTGTTGGCTTTCTCTTCCATGCCGGTCAAATACCTTGGAAGAAAGTGGGAAGTACCCACACGCTATCCCACCATTGTATGTGAGCGCGTGTTGCTTATATCAGACGTGTGCTTATAATAGGTGTGCTTATATCCAAGTTCTGCATTCAAAACTCAAGGACAGACAAACAGACACAGGGTCGAACGTGCCGTGCTACTGTCGTGGTAGGGAAACAGTGAGCGTACAAATAGTAGAACATAAATGTGTACTTTTAAGCAATGCATAATTAGCAAATGCACCAGGGAACCCCCTTCTAGATGTCAATTTGCTTTTCAGTAGGTTAACAAAATGTTTTCACTTTGTGTGCCCAATTACACAACTGGGTGGACAGTTGTTCGGGGCGGTTAAAAAAAAAACTTCCACTATTGTTCCAACTTCCGCTGTGTTGAAAAGTGGCGACCCGGGTTCGATCCCTGCTCATGGCCACCACCATTGGCGATTATCTGAACCGAAGTGTGGGACCTCCCCAAGGTCGACTCAGCCTCAAATGAGTACCCGGTGCGGTGTGTAAACATCGCCGCTGGGAGAGACAAAGGCGGCCGGGCGTGAGGCTGGCCAGCCACCCCCTCGTCTGCTGTGCCAGTCTTCAAAGGTGCTCGCAAACAGCAATTGTTCCAACAGTTTGTTAAGGCTTTGGGGTGGTGGTGGTGGATAGTCGGCTATGTTTAAAAATAATTTGCTGCTTATGTTAGCCATGGGTAGGAATTCAAGTCAGGTCGCTGAGTGAATGGTGAAGCGCGCTAACCACTCTGCCACCGCTCCGACTCTTGGATTACTTTACCTCGCTTATACATTTTTTTTGTAATCGTGCTCTTACGCACAACTTTCGGATTACATTGTGAGGCCGTTCAAACCTGTGCATATGTAGTGTTTATGCTCTACGGATGTTGTTTGCCTCTCTCCCATTCGGAGTGCACAGCTGCTGTGTCTTAGTGCCATGTCAGAGAAATAGGGGGATAAAATCTCCCGTGAACTGGAGCTCTCCGCAGCCGAACACCTGCAAGGCTCCATAAATAACGCTGCGAAATACATCACGGCGACAATTATAGAGGAGGGGGAAATAAAACCATAACAACGACAAAAAAACTGGGAGGAATGAACACTTAATTTTTGGGCATGACAGCACTGCAGTACGTACCGATCCACTTACACGTTTAACAAACAATGCTATAATCATTCATCATCATCATCATAGTCATGGTCGTTATTACCATCGCCATCTGTCAGCTCATCTATCACCACGAGCCATGTTCTATCCACTGCTGTGTTACCCCCCCACCACGCCCCCGTGCCATCACCATCGCCCTCCATCCTGCAGATGCGGCAATCCGTCTTGCTCCTGCGAGCAAGTGCATCTCGTCCCTCCGTCTCCGCCGTGGTCGTCCTCTCAGTTCATGTTGGTTTTGTTTTCTACTTTGGCACCCGTTCCGTTATCGCTGTCATCCATCACACGTCGTGGTCATCATCGTCATCATCATCGTCGTCATCATCGTCATCATCATCGTCATCATCATCGTCGTCATCATCGTCATCCCTTTATTTGCTATTTTCAATATTTCTTACTGACATGCCTGCGCGAACTGCCATCAGATGTGCGAATGTGTTTCACGTATAATCCACAATCTTAGTTCTGCCAAAATTATATTTCAAGGACTGCATCTGCCGAGCTGTAAAAGCAGACTGAAAATAACTTGACAAGCATCGTCATTAACAGTAGCCGCAAACCGCAAGTCAAAATGTTATGCATTCAAAAGTTTGCTAATGATAAACACGTATGCGTATATATATATACATTACTTTCATATATCAAACTTGACCTACTAAAATACATGTTTATAAATATTAATAAAAGACAACCCAGTTATCGTTACGCATAGACACGCTCCGAAACACGCCAGGTGGTTGAGCAGTAGAGCAAGTGGCTCAGAATCAGAAGGTTTTGAGTTCACATTCTGGTTGGGGGTTCAGACCATCATCCATCCAGGATCAATAAAACTAGTACCACTTTGTGTGGGGAGTCAACGGTGGTTGTCCTACGGACAAACTCGCGCCCCTTCATCGCAATGCGGAACTTTCACCACTGACTCAGAGATGTCGAGTGGAGACGAACCACCGCCTCGGTGCTCAAATTTGTCCGGGGAAGTCAACGGAGGACAACAAACGATGGACGCAGCATTCACGATTATTTACGCTCACGTGCAAACACCTGAGATGCTGCCATGGAGCAGCCAGTGGTTGGCGCATTGGACGCGTAGCCCAGAGGTCGCCGGTGTAAATCGACCCCCGAGCCTCGGTAGTTGACGCAACGAGGGCGGTTCATCTTCTTGGTTCTTTCGGTAAAGTCACGTAGAAGGGAAATAATAAATTAATACAAATTAAACATAATAAAACACAATTCTCACGACGTTTCGGCCACAACGCAAGCAGTCGTCCTCAGGTGAAGAACAGGTCTGTCGGAAAGACAGCGTCTGAATGAGCACCACCATGCTTGGCAGCGTATATTTAAGCTGGGTAAGGGGAGGAAGGGCGCCTTGACAAAGGAATTTGCATATCAACAGAGGAATTTAGCATATTTATGGAAAATGCAGATATGGGATTAGTCACTACTTGTGGAATGCATAGGAGGTGGGAACATGAATCCCTGCAGTCACGAAAGCTTTAAATCGAAATTCAATGGGGGCGGGTTTATTCAACCACGCTCCGCTCTGTCCACCCGGCAATTATAAATTGGCTCACCACAGCGATGGGACCCTTTTGCCAGTGTCGAGATATTGATATATCTATGAATATCAACAGGATTTAACCTTCCAGGTGTAAATACAGGTGTTAAGATGTTCAAAGACCAATCAGACACCAATATAAGGCGTCGAACCTGCATTAACCACGCAAGAAGTTCAACATACATACATATTTTGGGGAAAAAAATTAAACATGGCACTTGGTCGATCAGAGGTCACGTGTGGTGCGGTGAAGTGTGGGTACTTCCACCTTTTCCAAGACGTATACTCTACATGGGAGAGGAGGCCAAATACGCCCTATAAGGTCTCTAAAGCTGCTTCTAGTGGGGACCCTTTCCCGTGGTGGTGAGATGTTAAAGCCCTCGCCTGGTATGCATGGAGGTTGTGGGTTCGATCCCGACCCTGACGCCTATACAGTTGGAGTTTGCGTGTTCTCCCTGTGGTCGCGTTAATTTTTCTCCGGGTCCTCCGGGTTTTCCCTCCACATTTGAGAATCTACGTGCGTTTAGAGTATTTTGGTTGCTATTAATTTCCACGTGATAAGCCACTTCATGGAGCTATCATTTGTGATAGCCAGGTCGCTTCTGAAAAAAAAAAATACATCTCAGTGGGCCTTACCTGGTAAAAGAAAAAGTTGAATAGTTTCAATAGCAGTGGTATGAGAAAGACATGTCAGGGCTGCTCCACTATCTTTAATGTAAAACTGATGCAATCGCGCCTGCAAATGTACGTGTTCAACCCAAGCTGGACCCAAGGCTCCCAGCTAGGGACCAGGCCCACCACCAGGGCGGCGAAAGAAAACATTTTGTAATCTATTTAAAAGTAATTGATATCTAGGAGAGGTCCCCAGGTGCATTTGCTAATGAAGTCTTTTTTTTAAACATACATATTTATATTCTCCCTATTTATAAGCCAGTGTGTTTTTTTTTCATTCTTAACCACAACAATGGCAAGGTACATCCAAGCCTGCATCTGTCCGTCCGTCTGCCTTGAGTTTAGCACGCAGAGGCTGGACATAACCACACCGAACATGATCACAGTTCTGTTATAAGTGACACGTGCTTACAGTACACTGGTTGGGCGGGGAAGGCACGCGAAGGGCGCCGTCTGACATGAGCACGCTACTTCTGATATAAGCACAGGTTACCTGGCTCGCAAGGGGTGTGCTTATGCAGCCGCTAGTGTGATAGTACATCCGAGGCGGCATAAGCAGGAGACCTGCTCGTGTTTGCTTAAAGTTTCAAAACAGATCGAGCCAGCACACGCCCTTCGCAATTCATCACGCACGTTGCACGACACACGCGCGGAGGCAATGCTCCCCACGGTAAAAGATCGATACGTCGTCGTGGCCTGAGCCATTGATGTCACCGTCCCTCATTGCCAAAGCTCCGTTATCCTCCGCCAGATCCCACAGCTGTTGGCACAGTGGAGACAACACAGCGACCTCCACGTTCTGCCCCGACAGTCTCATCTCACCATCTGGTCTTAGACAGGCACATAGACTCACGCAGAGACCCATAGACTCACGCAGAGACCCATAGACTCACAAAAGACCCATAGACTCACACAGACACTCATCGATTCACACAGAAACCTATCGATTCACACAGAGGCCCAAAGAATCACACAAGGGCCCACATAATTACACAGAGACCCATAAACTAACACAGCGACCCATAGACTGACAGAGGCCCATAGATTCACGTAGACACCCATAGGGTCGGTTAAAGATCCAAAGACTCACACAGAGACACATAGAATCCCACAGACACCGATAGACTCAAGGAGGCCCGTAGACTCGCTTGGACACCCATAGACTCACGTAGACACACATACACTCACAGAGGCCTATAGACTCATAGATCCATAGAGATCCAAAGATCTGTCCTCACAGTTATAGCACCATCTGCTCTTAGGTCTTCCCCTCGGTCGCCAAAATCGTAGAAACCACTCCAATGTCCGCCTCGGTGATTGGCCCTCTCAGTCGGAACTTGTAAATTCAAATCCTCGTTTTGGGGGGTTAACGTCGCCCATGATCTCTCTGGGGCAGATAACAGAATATATATTGCACCATCTTCTTGGTTTTTTCGGTAAAGTCACGTGCAGTCACGAAAGCTTTAAATCGAAATATATTGCACCACTTTGTGGGGAAGCCATCGGTGGTTCTCCTACGGAATGGACTTGCTCCTCCCATAGGATCGGTGAACTTGAAAACACCAGCTGAGGGCTGTTGGAAGGAGACAAGCCACGCATCAATGCTCATTTGAGTGAGAGATCACTTAAAGAGAGAAACTAATTATTTAACACGTCAAACCGTGGTGGCATGTGTGCATGTTGAACTTCTTTCGCACCGTACGTAGCCAACCGTACTCATCGGAGGGGCGGTTATGGTTGGTGTTGTGTGCAAGAGGGTGGACATGAAGAGCGTATGCCCCCCTTTTTTACGCACTGCATTATAGATTAACTTATCCAATTCCGGGTGGCCTTTAAATTGATCATTCCCACAAGGACGGCCGACCATATCTATTGCTTTTAAATGGACGTCATGCTCAATGGAGCCACTAAATAAAAAATGGATCCGTTTGTTTAATTAATCATACCGCTAAATGTAAATTGACTGCCGAGCACATTTCTACAGAATCGTGTAGCAATTAAGGTGAACATTTGTTCATTAAAAATTAACAAACCCCACGCACGTACGTACACTTCGAAAAAAAATTGCAAGCACTGTGCCTTATGTTCACGGAATATGAACAAAATTAGTATGCACCTTGTTTGTGTGTGTGAGAGTGTGTATCAAAGTGTGGGGAGCGGTGGCACAACGGTTAGCACGCTGCGCTACGAACCCGGCGACCCGAGCTCAGTTCCCGCTCACGGCCACCAACACCCGTGGCAATAATCTGAGCCGGTCCAGGGTCTCCCTTAGGTCGACACAGCCTCAAATGAGAACTTGGTACGGTGTGCAAAAACATCGACACTGGGGAGACAAAGGCGGTCGGTCGTTGTGCTGGCCACTCAGCCCCCTCCTGTGCAGTACTCGCCTTCACTGGTGCTCGCTAACAGCACTTGCCCCAACAGTCTGTAAAGGCGATACGGGGGGAACGTTGTCTTCTCTAAAATTGTGGGGAGCGGTGGCATAGTGGTTAGCACCATGCGCTATGAACCCGTCGACCCGAGTTCCCTTTCCGGCTAGCACCAGTACCTCGTGCGGATATGTAAACTTCCACAAAGGCGGTCGGGCGTGGTGCTGGCCACCTTCCCCTTCGTGTGTCGATACCGGACTTCATAGGTGCTCGCTAACACCAGTTTGCCCCGACAGTCTGTTAAGGCAATAAGGGTTTATGTAGACATTTGTCGGTGTAATCTGGATATGTGCCAACCCGTCTCACACAGACTGCATTGTTCCACCAAACTCATTTACCTAACTCGCTCCCAGCCAGCGTCTTTACGGTTATTTACTGCATTTTAATGCGGCGCCTGCAAATGCATTTTTGAGGAGTGCCTTTCGAAAGGGCTCAGTATTAACTTGTAATTCGCTAGCAGCGGGTGTGATTCATCTACGTCTGTGCTTGCATTGTTTGTTTTTCGTATATACTCTCGCAGGTCCGTGAGATCACAAGCAGGTAAAGCTGTACATTTTGCGTGTAGACAGTCATTTGCTTTCTTCGTTTATTGCACGTTCTGTGCGAAGGACGCAGCTGAAATGCGGTGACAGACGTTTCGCGGGCTGCCCAGCCGGAGTGAGAACGGTCAAATAAAGAGGCACATGGTGAGCGGGTTGGAGTTGTGTACTTTGGAAAAAAATGCCGAACTTAATCATGAAGAGTAACGCAGCAATGTGCCGAGAAAAATGAGTGTTTTAATCGGTGCGTACAATTGCCTGCTTTCAGACACGGTCATCAAAAACGGAGTGTTTTTTCGTCTCATTTGGTGGCACTGCGTTGGTGCAGTGGTGACGAATGTGACTGAGTTCAAAATTGCTGTCGTTGACGCAAAGTATGGAACACAAACTGAACAGTGCGCAATCAAACATGAAAAGTTGACGAATGCTTCGAAATGACACTGAGAGGCAAGACAGAGTAGCACGTGGATTGGAGGACGTTTGCCGAATAATTCATTCATTCAAAATGTGAATATTTGCAAGTGGGCATGGGCAGGACAATAATAAGAATAATTAACATTTGCAGGGCGCACTTCATCGGTACATCCCACTGCGTGCCGTGTATGGAAAGCAGGCAATAAGCAGAACCGAGTTAAAATGGGCAGAACACGCCTCCGAATGCCAATTTAAAGAGGTGAGATTTCAAGGCGGACTTAAATACTGCACGTCCAACGAGGCTCTTCTTATTAGCAAAGGGCACACGTGTTCCGCAGTCTGGGGGGTGGGCTGGACAAAGCCCGATCACCACAGGAAATGAGCTTCGACCACGGAGTGCTGAGCAGAAGGCGATGCGAAGATCTTAGCAAACTCGTCGGAGACTCAGCCACGGAATCGGCTCCTGTAAATAGTGTGGGGGCTCGGCAATCGAGAGCCTTGCAGGTCAGCAGCAGGATCTTACTGTCGCCCACTCGATACTTGACTGGTAGCCAGCAGTAAAGGCAGCAGAGGAGGCACGTGATGTGTTCGCAAAAGTCACTGCAAGGGGCGATGGTCAAGAACAATAATGGAGTAGCGGCCAAGGATTGTGACGCGCTCCAGGGGACGTCCACGACACTGTCAATAAGTAAGATTTGTCACGTGAACAAAACATGCCAATTAGTTACTGGTTCAGCACACCAGTGTGTTGTTGGAGAGTAAACCCACAACATTTACAATTCGCATACGACGTTTCGCCAAGAATGACCCAAACACCTCTATTATTGGATAATTATGGATAATATTATTGGTTGCGAAAGCCGACGTGTTGAAATAAAATCAGCTCGCCTACAGGATGTTCGGTGGGTTATTACATCGCAACAATCATCCGATTTTGGCGACGCCTTGCGGAGGAAATCATCCAGCGGTGGATTGATGGTGGATGATGGTGATGATTGATCGTGGATGATGATGATGATTGATGGTGGTTGATGGTGATGATTGATCGTGGATGATGGTGATGATTGATTATGGATGATGATGATGATTGATGGTGGATGATGATGATGATTGATCGTGGATGATGGTGAGGATTGTTCGTGGATGATGGTGATGATTGATGGTGGATGATGGTGATGATTGATGGTGGTTGATGATGATTGATCGTGGATGATGGTGATGATTGATGGTGGATGATGATGATGATTGATGGTGGATGATGATGATGATTGATCGTGGATGATGGTGAGGATTGTTCGTGGATGATGGTGATGATTGATGGTGGATGATGGTGATGATTGATCATGACACTTTTCGGTCACGTCACGCTATCACCACTTCGAACAAATATTGGGCTGTCCTCATCCGCATTGGCAGTCCTGAGCAAATGACAGAAACTCCACATTACCGTGGTGCAGTGCAGTCTATTAGTAGGGGAACCGTTAACTTCGTGACGAGTGATACTCATTTTATTGACCCCGGAATAAATTACGAGTTAACTTTGATAAGGTGGCGCAGTAGCTGGCGCACAGACGCTGCACTAAGAACCCAGCAACCTAAGTTAGATTCCCAGCACAGGCTAACATCAGTGGTGAGTGATATCTGAAGCGGTCCTGGACCACACTGCCTTCACTAACTCGCACTGACCAGCGCAGTGAAGTATAATCAGTCAATCGCCCCCCACTTCCGATGACCGACACGGTACGGGAAGGCCTTAATCCAGCAAAGGATTGACAAATGCCTGTCCATTTTTTTTAAGGCAGAAAAAGACATCCACACGTGGTGATCTCTTGTGAACGATAATGTTGCAAGGTCTTTAATGTTCACTCTACAACAGAAGGCAGGCTTTGGTAACCTTATGTAAAAAAAAATGCTTTAGTTATGGACTCACTCGTCTCTCTTATATGTTGTGGAGAAGGGTCACTGCCCGAAACGTTGCCTATTGCATTTTTATGCAATAGGACATTATTGACAAATGCTTCGAGTTGTTTTACGAATAAATAACTTGCTCGTCGCAGGAAACTAACCCTCTACTCTGACGCAAATTGGCTCAGTGAGGAGCTGTCAGGCCTTATTCAACCACGCACGCATGCATCGCATAAGCTCGTGGTGACATTACACGTTCATTCTAATCTGCGGGCAGCGTTTGGGATTTGAGCGGCAGCCGTACAATTGAGGAGTCGGATTTTATGGCAGAATTCATTCACCGCCGCGGCGGCAAGTGGGCGGCTAAAAACCAGGGAAGATTTAACACAAATACCCGACGTGTAAACCCAGCGATCCCGAAATAGTCCACCCCCCTTATGCCCCATCAGCTGCTTAGTGGGGCCATTCCCATGCACACGCATGGCCAAGCTCTGACGAATACCCATTTGTTTACCTTGCCACGGACTCGTGCCAGCAGCCCCCTCCGCACTGCTGCGGCGTGAACGTCCGTTGTGTTCGCTTCACGTTGGCGCCTCTGGATCGGCGTACAATTGTAATCATACTCTTGGAGACGACTTGTAGAATCGGTCCTTTTATTTATTCCAGTTCACAAGTACTCCCCGCTGCTGGCAAGCAACGGGAAGTGGGCAGATAGACCACAAGAGACGCACCGCCACGTGGCACTCAGAGCCCCCGCTCGCGCGTGGCGCCTCTCTTCCTTCGTTCCTCGTCTGACCACGTGTCGTTCATCTCTCCCCTTATTTAATGCCTGGGTCACGTGGTACGCTCCAGTCAATCCTTAGTAGCCTGCGCCGAATCTTCTAGATTCCCCATTAACTCCCGGGACCACGCCCCTGACTTGTCTTCCCATTGGCTGAGGCCAAAACCAGCAGAACCAATCACCCTAGCTGGCACTCCTCGCTCACGCCAGGGCCATGCCCCCAGGCTCTCACCCCATTGGCTGTAAAGCAGGACCGGCAGAGCCGATCACCACGTGAGCCGGACATAGGCTCTTATTACACAAGTTAAAATGTTTTTTTTATTTCCCTGAAATTTAATTTAGGTTTGCGAGGAAATGCAACTTACCAGCCAGCAGTTGTATTTCATTACACAAGTGATGATTACATTTCGACAAAAATGCTGTTATATTCAAACGGAGTTTGTTGCAATGTTATTGTAATGGTGCTTTTTATATTTGAAGCTTTCGTGACTGCAGGAATCCATACTCTTTGGTTCTTTCGGTAAAGTCACGTAGGTAGAAAAATTAATTAAAACTTAAAATAATGTATCACGACGTTTCGATCGCAACACAAGCGGTCATCCTCAGGCGGAAAAAATCATCCAGCAGTGGAACTGCTGAACCAGCGAGAGAGCTGTGACAACAATCTCCCAATGACACTGCTGTTGTGCGCATATGCGGGGATGATACTCTTATGCGGCGACGGAAGCTAATTTCATGCAAATTTTTCTCCCGAATCTCTCTCTCCCTACTCTCCCCCATTAACACAACTGACGTGCTTGCGTCCGGGGATGAAATTCCTTTCCAGCCCATCGCCACATAAATCATCTCTTGTTGTCACAGCTCTCTCGCTGGTCCAGCAGTTCCACTGCTGGATTATATTTTTTTCCGCCTGAAGACAACCGCTTGTGTTGTGATCGGAACGTCGTGATATATTATTTTGTGTTTTATTTTATTTTTCTACCTACGTGACTTTACCGAAAGAACCAAAGAGTATGGGCTTTTTTCATTTCGTCACACATATCGTATTTTGTGGGTTATACGATGCTCCGTAGAGTATGACACAGCATGCACCGTGCTTAAACTTATACAAATCCGGTCAAACACGGGCACACACGCACCTACCGGATTATAAGACACACCCCACAACTTTTTTCTTTAAAACATCATCATCGTCATCATTGGTGTTATCACCATCATCATCATCATCATCAAGAGCGTGTAGGGGACGAAGGCCTGCCGATCAGAGTGTCCAGCAACCGTAAGGCGTCCTGCAAGCGTAGGCTGGTGTTGCGACAATTAGGACGGAATAAAAAAACTCATTAAGTGGGCAATAACATATTTATACACAGAGGGCCACAGAGCTTTGGGGAGGAATTTGGCGCCGGCTCACCACGGCGGCTGCCTTCGCCGTTCGACTTGTTCCTGGCGCCTCTCGGTCGCTCTCTCGTTGCGGGCAAGGGGCCATCCATAAATGACATCACCCGATTTTTGACAATTTTTGACCCCCCCCCCTCGTCACACGGCGTAACAAAAAGTCAGACACCCCCCCCCCCTCAAATATGACGTCACAAAGCTCTGCCCCCCC
>CM025644.2:6313290-6327364 GCA_014621495.2 Entosphenus tridentatus | reverse complement strand
ATTATTTTGTGTTTTATTTTATTTTTCTACCTACGTGACTTTACCGAAAGAACCAAAGAGTATGGGCTTTTTTCATTTCGTCACACACATCGTATTTTGTGGGTTATACGATGCTCCGTAGAGTATGACACAGCATGCACCCAAAAACACTTTGCTTAAACTTATACAAATCCGGTCAAACACGGGCACACACGCACCTACCGGATTATAAGACGCACCCCGCAACTTTTTTCTTTAAAACATCATCATCGTCATCATTGGTCTTATCACCATCATCATCATCATCAAGAGCGTGTAGGGGACGAAGGCCTGCCGATCAGAGTGTCCAGCAACCGTAAGGCGTCCTGCAAGCGTAGGCTGGTGTTGCGACAATTAGGACGGAATAAAAAAAAACTCATTAAGTGGGCAATAACATATTTATACACAGAGGGCCACAGAGCTTTGGGGAGGAATTTGGCGCCGGCTCACCACGGCGGCTGCCTTCGCCGTTCGACTTGTTCCTGGCGCCTCTCGGTCGCTCTCTCGTTGCGGGCAAGGGGCCATCCATAAATGACATCACCCGATTTTTGACAATTTTTGACCCCCCCCCCTCGTCACACGGCGTAACAAAAAGTCAGACCCCCCCCCCCCCAGGTGCGTGACGTAATTTATGGACGGCCCCCAAGCGAATACTGTGCGGCGCATCACAACTTGTTGTTGTTGATGTTATCGTGATGTAAACGTCCATCAAGAAGTAAACATATCAAAGTGTGTGGACATTATTATAATTCTGTTGCAAGTTCAATTGTAAATGTTGGTTTGTAATAAGGAATGGACACTCGATGCTCATGTTATCAACTATTTTAGCTTTTTATCCCTTCTATAACATAATTAAAGTTTATATTAATCAATTACTCACTACCTATCTATATATAGTACAGTATATTTCATCTCGCTGACCACTGTGTGTGCAGTGAAGAAGGGCCATTTCCCAAAACGTTGCCCAATATATATTTGTCCTTTCAAGGTCACAGTGTTCATGACGAATATGTATATCTTTTTCCTTCTTATGTATATATATGTGTGACAGCTGATATGTAAATACAGGTAAATGCTTTATTAAAAATAATGTAGTGATACACTCAGCGACACTAGGAGTAGGAGGCACTATTTATTGTCAGCCTTCACAGGGTACAAAAAGGGTAACTACAACTCTCAGTCAGGACAGCTGGCAGACTGCCCACCTCTTAGTGGCACGCTCCAGTTTCAGCAGCATCTCCTCCAACTCCTCTACTGAGTGAGCGGCAATTACCAGATCCTCGGCATACATAATGTGGTTGACCAATAGGGAGCCATCCCTTAACCGCACCCGGGCATTGATCAGCCTCCCATTGTATCTGTACCAGATGGAAATATCTCTGGCACAGCCATCAAAGGCTTCTCGAACTACATGGTCGAAAAAGATGTTATATAATGTGGTAGCCAGAGGACCCCAAGGTGAACAGGGAAAGCCTCCGACTCCGGCCACGTAGTTTTACCCGGGTCTGCTCACCATCATGAAGGTCCTTATTGATCGTGAGCAGAGGGTCAGGGACTCCGAAAGCACAAAGAACAACCCAGAGCCCAGGCCTACTGATGGCAATCATAGGCCTTGACCAGGTCAATAAAACAGAGATGTAGGTCTTGTTGGAATTCCCTACACCTCTGGTGTAGCAAACGGACAGAAAATATGGCATCTGTGCAGGACCGCCCTTTCCTGAAACCATATTGAGGCTCCGCAAGCCTCTCCTCAGCGTGCCTGGCAAGGTGATGTTGAATAATCCTTTCTAGGACCTTTCCCGGCACACTGAGAAGTGAGATGCCCCTGTAGTTGTTACAGTCTGTGCGGTCCCCCTTCTTATAGAGGGGGACCATGAGGTCATCCTTCCAATCCGGCAGAACCCATCCAGTGTCATGTAGGGCAGTCTGTGCACAAACACCACCCTCCCTCAGCATTTCGATTGGGAGATCATCTCTGCCTGGTGCCTTTCCTGGTCTCAGACTCTGGATCGCCATTAATACTTCCTCAACAGATGGCACCTCAGCCAGCCACTCACACGGGGTGACTTCTTATTCCAATATTTGAGGCACCGCAGCCTCAGCAGGGCCACCCCCACTTTGTCCCATGATATTCTCCATGTCAAGGGATTTCTCCTCCCTCAGGACTTAAAAGAAAATTCTCAGCAAATCTGAAAACCTATTCCTGGTGGTCGGAGATTGGATCACCTTTTTCCCCATAATGATGGTAATAGGTGTGGTGCTGCAGGTTACTTTTTTGATGGAGTTAAATAGGGATTTGTGATCATGGGCCATTGAGGCAGACTCCATCTCCTCAGCAATCCGCGACCACCACCCATCCTTGCAGCGCTTCACGGCTCTTTGAACCTCCTCATTCTCTGGCGTGGGATGTTGTAGACGATTAGAGTGGGCCTGTTGCTTTTTCTCAGCCATCCTGAACACCTCCTCTGTCAGCCAGGGTCTCTGGGGAGGTCTGAACCACGTACCCAAAGCAGCCATTGCAGCTGCCTGAGTCGCAGTCCTAAACCTCGCCCATTTACCCTCGACTTCAGACGGAGGGTGGGACGATGCCAATCCCAGCCGCAAGCGATGATTCAATTCTCGCTTGCAACTTTCATCAGCTATCTGAGACCAGGCCACCTAAGGTTTGAATGGGGTCCTGGATGTACACCCACCACCGGAGTGGAAGAATGGCAGGTGCATCTTACAGATGACAAGTCGATGGTCAAAGGGCATATCAGCTCCAAGGTAGGTCCTGGTGTCAAGGACATGGGCCCACATCCGCTGTTCCGTCACTATGTAGTCCAGCAGATGTTCTTGCTTGGACCCACATGCGTCCATGATGTTGTGTGGATGCGCCGATGCCGGAACAGTGTGTTGGTAATTACAAGCCCATGGACTGCATAAACATTTAGCAGCCTCCTACCATTGTTATTGAGCTGATCTGGCCCATGCCTTCCAATCACTCCAGACCAGGTGCCAGCATCATTACCAACTCGAGCATTGAAGTCACCGAACAAGATGACTCTATCACGAGGGGCCACTTTAGCCAGCACCTGTGACAGGAGGTCATAGAAGGCATCTGACTCATCGGCCTTGCCTGCATCCCTCCATGGATGTTCGTCTTCGGTGGGGGCATAAGTAACCACGACCACTACTCCTCGCCTCCGGTTGATGGAAAGGCGAGCCCAAAATAGCCTGGGGCTTACAGCTTCCCACACCTCACCACCAAGCTCCCACGCCCCCTTCATTCTTATGCTCAGAAGAAGAGCCACTCCCTGTTGTTTGGTAGTCTCCTGCCCCGAGTAGAGGACTGTCCACCCCTCATGCCACAGAGATCCAGGAGGTACCAGTCCAGCTCTCGACAGAGGAGTGGCAGCCTCTCCTCCACCGTCAGCATTCGAACATTCTACGTGGCTATCCGTAGTGGCTTTTTGTTATTTCTGGAGGAGCCCTGAGAGTAAATATTCAATCTCCTGGCTCCGCCAAATGGGGTTTGGCCAGGAGACGTCATAAACGCCTGTTCCCCCGGGGCCTCCGGCACAAGCTTATTAATTAGATATTTTTTACGTGGTTTTGTGGTAATTTATTGAAGGTCGAGGGGTTACTAGCATCTCGCACCCGTCCAGAGCCCCCATTTGGCCACTGTGGTGGTCACAGATGCCCTGAGGGGAAAAGCCAATCGGAATTGTCCGTCCCCCCCACAGCACTGTCCACGACAGCATTGCCCGTTCGGCACCACGAGAAGGTAGGGGGTTGTTTTTGACAGACACAAACAACCCACAAACAGACAATGTTATACTTTTTTATATATATAAGATATCCAGGTTGTTACTTTTATAATATTCTTGCTGAACATCAAGCCGTTATTATGCAGTTAATTATTTCATGACATGCATCGCTCTTTCAACAGAATAATTTTTACGGAGAGGAAATAGTCCGTCCCCGCACCCCGCTCGCATACGTTTGTTTCATGTTGAAACGCGTACACGACGTGTGAGCTTTGTAGGCATGCTAATGCACAAACATGAAATAAACACTAAACAAATTACGTTGATGACGCTGACGCTGTCGCTCCGTTGGCATTGGTGCACAAAACACAATAAACCAAAGCAAAAGTCAACACGTATGTCGGTCACACAATACTTTGGCTTTCAAAGGAAAAAAATATAGAAATGGGCAACGTTTCGGCAATTGCCCTTCTTCATAATTCCTCATGTGCGATGTAGAAGGGCCATTATATATATTTTTCCTTTTAAGGACACTGTGCTATTGATGGACGTGTTTCGTTTCACAATATCAAAATTTCAATGGAGCTAAACAGTACGTTAGCGCCGGTACCTTGCTACTCTGTGGTGAGTGGGTCCATTGAGAGTAAAGCACCTGTGAAGAGGTCTACATTAAACACAATTTGGATTCATGTAGTGTCTTAATGGGGCCGTACGTCAAGAATTTGTAGAGAACCAGATTCGTGCGTGGGAACAGAGTGTGCCAGACTCACCTCAACATAAACTCGTGGAGGGTCCAACGTCTCGAAAGTACTTAGATTCGTTCGTAAATACTACCATGGTGTAATGGTTGGCGCATTGGACTTGCAATCCAGAGGTGCGCCGGTTTCACTTAATCTCCTAGTGTGGCAGTTGAAACAATGGGGCCAAGTTTCTTAAATCCTCCCCACGTCTGTCCACGCGCCGCAAATTGAATGGCTCCAGCGCAGGAAGTCGATCGGCCGGTCGCATGCGGTGCAGTGAAGTGTAGGAACTCCCACGTCCGTCGTTACATCTGGCCGGCGTGGAAAAGTAGGGCCCAAATAGCCTCTAGAGGGGCTCGCTGGTTCAAGCCGCTTCCGCCAACAGCGGGGCAAGCAAACGGTTGCAGGGCTGCACCTTAAATTTTTTGCGATGAAAAATACAAGAATAGGTTGGACCCTTTCTGGCAATAAAACAGGAGATGTTAAGATATTCAAACATTAAAATAGATACCTTTTGCACCGCATCAATTCTGCATTAACCACACATACCTGTGGAAAAACATGCAAAAAAATCACGCTCTCATGTAAATATGCGCATTGTCATTGAAACCGATTGGCCTACACCAGGGACAGCCTAGTTTATGGCCGTGTCTCTGCACCTCGTGTCAAACCAAAGAACAAAGACCAAAAGGCGAACAGCACAAAAACAATGCAAGTATCAGAGCATTTATAGTTTGGATCGAACAGTTATATCTATGGGACACATTTCTGCCGGTATCTTACCTGAAGTCGCCAGAGACCGTTGGGGGTGGGGGGTTGACGCTGGCAACCCCCCCCCCCCCCCCCGCGTGGTTGTGACGCCGTTGGTATGAGGCACAATTCAATGACGGACGGCGCACAAATCGGCGGGCATTATTTATGGAGGAGACGCAACCCTGGTGGTCCATCCCTCATTTCAACCGAAAATAGACACGAAGGGGGGGGGGACCCTTTACCCTCTATTACTGTCTACCAATTTTCTCTAAACAACATTACCAGGAACTGTTCCCACGGCTTTTTTTCTTTAAATGATCCAATCAAACGTGCGTATGTGTCACCCGTTGACAGGCCATTCCAAGGATATATGCGTCGCCGCGGTATAAAAAGACCTTTTCTGATGAGACACTGAGGTGCCAGCCATTAAACATCAGGACACACGCCCCCCCCCCCCCCCCTAATGCTCACACACGCGCCAGCATTACCCTTGGACACTGACCCTCAAAGTTGGTATACTCGTGGTTGTTATTTTTATTCGAGACATATTTTTCCCATCGCCGGTCGAGTTCAATAAAAATCTATTCGTTGTCTTTTACAGCCCCCCACACCCCCGTAGGGAGGGGAACATTAAACATGATTCCAAATGATCTTTCTGAAACAAAACAAGAAATAATATTTTAGTTTTTTTCCTGCAAATATGTGTGTGTTGAATATGTAGGGTAACGTTACACACAGGGGCTCGTGTTATGCCACAGAAAATGTAACCTATAAAAAATCCTTGATCTTGATCGCGTCTCTGTCTACCCAGGAGTATGATTGGACGCACCGCAGTTAAGTTGATCGGTAGGTCGCGCGTGCTGGATTAAAGTGTGGGTGCTCTCAAATCTTCAAACACGTCTGATCAGTGTGGAAGAGTACGCGAAATACAATGTTCAGTCTTTACGTGCCACAGTTCAATGTCAATGTGCAATTTTATTGAGGGATCTTCTTCGTGGTGTTATCTTGGTTGTAGTCTGGGACTGATTTGCTCTTGTTCTTGCTTGATAAATCGGACTTATAAAACCAATATATTTATATTTTTGGTGAATTTTTCCGATATTTTACACTCCTATTGTCTTTCTGCATTGTGTTTACTCTTATAACCTGCTGACCCGCCCATACATTTGCGACAAATTCTGAAATACCCTCCAGAGTCCTTTGTAGTGGAGGCCGTTCTGCCAGCGGTGGTGTGAGCAGGCAATTGCAGGACTGCACCTTTTTACCCTTTGTTATTGACAGCACCAGCAACTATCGCTGAGACAGAGTGGACGTGCGTCGAGTGCCTTTGATGACAATGTGGGACATGCTGTACGCACGGCCTTTGCATGAGTGCATTTTATGTTCGTATATAAAAAAGCCATTTATTACAAATTTGGCAAAAAAAAAATGGAACGCGACAATTTTAGAAGTAAAAATATTTTTAACTGCTTTAACTTATTGAATAAAATAACTAATGTGTATGTCCATACAAAAAAAATGGTAGTCGTAATGAAGTGATATAATTAGTATTGATTTCTCCGTAATTATAATGACAGTAATAATATACACCTCAGTTTCAGTTTTCAGTTTCATTAATTTGGTATAGCCCTGTAAACCATTTGGCTCTTGAATTGGGTGCAACCGCAACAAACAAAAAACAAAAACATGAAAACATCTTAAAGTGACTATGTGACTATGTGCAAACAGAAAATCCAGGGAAAGACAGCAAAATATTCCAGAAAAAGCACCGTACACTAATTATGCGTTTACCAGAATAGCACTTTCTGGTAACCTCGTGCTCATCCCGCACACACGGAGGGATTGAATTGCCTCGCGTGTGCGAGCTGCACGGATCGTGACATCGCAGGTCCGTGGGAAAGTCATGGCGACGGCGTGGACAAAGGCCTTCATCCAGCGGTGGACAGAGGATTAAAAGCACGGCAGCTCCTCCTCGTAAATTATTCCGGCACCATTAAAAACGATGGGAGCCAAAGCCTTTTACTGGCATCGGCGGGCAGGCGGGAGGGTCAGAGGTGGAACACGACGCACGCCAGACAAATGCAGATGGCATCATTGCCCGAGCTGTTTTGCGTTTAACATTTGATGTTTGTTTGGCACTAACTGACCGGGTCAGTGCCCCCTTCCCCAAACCTGGGGCTGTTCTCAAAGTTCACGATGCAGACTCGCCACTCATGTGTAATAACACTGAAACTCCTAGATGTTAACTAGATAGGTATGGTATACAGGGGATAACACTGAAACTCTGAGATGTTAACTACCTCGCCTGGTATACTGGGGATAACACTGAAACTCCTAGATGTTAACTACCTAGGTATGGTATACAGGGGATAACACTGAAACTGTAAGATGTTAACTACCTCGCCTGGTATACAGGGGATAACACTGAAACTCTAAGATGTTAACTACCTCGCCTGGTATACAGGGGATAACACTGAAACTCTGCGCACATTGGCCCATTGATCCAATTAGTGCATCGCCTCCTACGGACAACTCGTTACTAACACGAAACCAAAGGTGACCTGGCCACAAATAAAAGCTCATCGAAGTAGCTCATCATGTGGAAATGTATAGCAGCCAAATACTCTGAGCGCGTGTTTCTAAATGTGGGGTGAAAAAAAAACAGTGGATCCGGATAAAAAATCCACGCGACCACGGGGGGAGAGAGAGAACACAAACTCCCGATATACAGAAAGCGGCCGGGTCGCGAACGATCTCACGACCTCGTGCATACGAGGCGAGGGAGATGACATCTCGCTACAGGTAGCCGTCATGTAACGTGACGTTGCCTGCTGCCCTCCGCGCGTTGAATACGGCTTCCCTTGTTTCCGCGCCTGCACACAAGTCGGGGTTCACGCTGCACACAAACAGAGATTTACACTGCACGCAATTAGGGGTTCACGCTCCCCCCCCACCCCCTGGGCGCCTTTACAAGACACCTAAAGTCCCATAAATTCAACTGATCCTTGGTCCAATATTATTTTATTGCCGAGATAATTTAATCAACACCCCTTTTTATAAGGTTAGGAGAGTATGAATAAGAGACGATTACTCTTAAAAGCTTGTGTAAATGCAATCTCCATAGGCAATTCCGCCGGGCTGATGATGGTGGAATTATACAATGAAAGCTTAAGGGGCCATCCCAGCCTGCTACGGAGGCGAGATTCTCATGAAATGTTTCGTACAGGATGGTCCGGATGTCTTCTGACCCCCCCCTTGATTGACCCTTAACATATTTTTTTTTCTTCACACAATTCATTGCTGTTTAAATTTTTTTTTTACAATAGACTCTCGATTATCCGCGTGCGGTTTATTCGATTTGCGGATGAACCATGCACCTGAAATTTTGACACAAATTAAAACCTCGTGGAGTTTCCCCTTTAAGCCCAAATGAATAATCAAGAAAGTGTTCGACATTGTTATTCTTGGAAATGTTTATTATGAGTCACGTGCTTCAACCGAACTTACATATGCTCCGGTTAATCCGAAATCCACGTGATCGCCTCAACAGTACAGTAGTTGCATATCTTTACAACAGTAGGGTAGAGTTTGATGTTGGCGTGGCTCTGCAATCTACTCAGTGGGTGGAATCTTCTGCGCGGGAGCCTGAAAGCGTTATCACTGAGCACGCGCATCGATCAGTCTACTGATCCTTTACTACAAATGTTGGTTTTATTTATTAAAAAACTAAATTTTCTTCACTGAAACATCATTTATTCGTGTTTTTTGGCAGAGAAATCAGCGGAAAATTGATATTTTTGGATTATCCACAATTTTGAATTATTCGCGGCCATCCTCCCCGACTCTTTAGAGAATTAAACGGTGGTCACGTGACATCTGGATCACCCTGTACTCTAATGGGTCTCTGTCTGTCTGGCCGGAGATTGCGTAACGTTTCACCGCCCCCTCCCCCCCAAAAAAAAATGTTGCCGCGTGCCACAGGAAAGAAAGCACGCGTTTAGTGGCACTGTCGATGGAAGGAGACGATTATCTCCGGGTGTTAAAGAAAACGTACAACGACGTCGCGAAAACATTTCCCGTTAAAATGACAACGGTGCGGCGACATTAACTCATTGGTGTGTCCTTTCATTCGAGGTATATATATATATTTTCGTTTTAAACAACGGACTCTGGCATCTCTGTAGATACGATCTTCGGTTTAGCACGTAGTAGAAGGCTTTCTTCACGGCCAATATTATCCATCACAGAGGCTTTTGTTGGGTTAGATCGCGTAAATATAAGTGTGTCGTTAAACCCGCCACCACCCAAACACGGCTAATTAGTAATGTTTGTCGCGTAAACAAAACATGCCAGTTTGTTACCAGTTCAGCACACCGGTGTGATGGAGAGTAAACCCAGAGTCGTCGAATTGTAGATGTTGTGGGTTTACTCTCCAACACACCAGTCTGCTGAACTAGTAACAAATTGCCACGTTTTGTCTACGTCACACACCCTACTAATTGGCTGCGTTGGGTGGTGGCGGGTTTAACAACACATTTGTATTTACGCGATCTAACCCCAAAAAAACCCTCTATTATGGAGTTTTCACCTTGTTTAAAGTGGGCGGTGGTACAGGCGGCAGAGGTCGGGGAGGGGCTCATGCAAAAGGGGGTCCCAACATTTTTGTTGTTTCAATGTTAAACATTTAAATCGTCTGCATTGAAAACTCACTTCTATAGAACTGTTTTTCTCGTTAAGTGTGTTGTCCTCTCCCCCTCCCCGCGCACCTCCTGTGAGCACGGTTGGCTAACGTACATGCGAAAGTAGCTCAACGTACACGTATACATATGTATGCTGTCCTTTACAAAAGAAAACCGGTTGTTTTACGAAGTTCTCACTTGGGATATCAGTATCTACAGAATGGGGACCGTTCAGCAGTTTAAAAAGTGAGCCGGGCGACGCAAGTTCGATTCCCGGCAACGACCAACATCAGAGACGAGTGACATATACAATAAAAACAATAATACATTTCAACTTGCAACGCTGCGCTGCACAGCATTCGCTCACGCCGTACGTGCATACTACACGCTAAACGGGATGAATAACGATGCTCTTGCTCGTGTCCGTCATGCACCCCCTGTGTATGTAGGAGGCTGCCTATCGCTTCATTCTACTACGTTCTGGATGTTGGCCCCGCCTCCTTTATACGGTAGGGGGGGGGGAGGTTCTGAGGCTTCAGAGGGGGCAGGGGGGGTGGGGGTTCAGCCCCCTACGGTACCCCTCACCACGACCATCACACTAATGTTACAAGGTTGAATCAAAAGTACCGATCAGATAATGTGTCCACTTTTTCCCGAATTTCAAATAAACATCGTAATGCGCGCGTACGATCGAACAAGATACCAAACAAAAAACTGCAGTTTGGACGTTAAGTCTCGGCTAACATGTTTTACCATGAGTATTAGCTGAAAGCACTTATAGAAATCAATTTGTATTTCATGTATCAGTTTCCTCTGCCGACGATGAGCACATTGGACGCTCGTTGCTTAATCAATGCGTGGAACACAGAACCACAACGGCATTGTGGAAAATGCGATCTTTTTATTTTCAAATACATATAAATATACATTTAGTTATTTTTGTGTTAAATAGCCATTTACTTAAACCGCACTGTCCATGTCATTCCACAGCTTAGTTGGAACAAGTGTCGTTCATTTGAGCTGCAATAATTATTTGTCAAATTTGATGGGGATGGACCAAAATGTGCTACAGTGTGGTCCAGATATCTTGTGACCACCGATTAATTGACCCCGAACATTTTTTTTGTCATCTTTGCATAATTAATTTCCTTTTTAAATTAACCTTACTTTTAAAAGAAACGTTAAGTTTTATAAAATTAAATGGGGGTCACATGACATTTGGACCTCGCTGCACATCCCAAAAAAAACACTCGCAAACTCCTTGTGTTGCAATCGAAACGTCGTGATTAATTTATTTTATACCTACGTGACTTTACCGAAAGAACCAAAGAATTCCAACTCTATCATGTTTCTGATTACATCACTTCGCGTTTCATAACGAAGCGTCTTATGCGCAGTTATGTCTAGCGATCTGAAGCCGAGCGGAAAGCGACTGTTATAAACCAATCAAAACATTTGAGCTCCCAGAGTGGTAGTGTGCCAAATTATGCCAAAAAAAACGAATTCGGCGTGAGGGATTTTTTTTTCGCTTTGCAGCAGTCACTGGTGACTGTGGGGGGAGGGTAGCGTAGCGGTTAACGCGCTGAGCCACGAACCTGCTTACCCGAGTTCGATTCCTGCTCACAACCAACAACAGAGATGATCATCTAGACCTGGTCCTTGCCCCCCGATAGGTTGACTCAACCTCAAATGAGTAACTGGTGCGGTGTGTAAAACATCGTCACTAGGTAGACAAAGGTGGACGAGCGTGGTGCTTGCCACCCATCCCACTCGTGTGCCGTACTGGCCTTCATAGGTGCTCGCTAACAGCACTTGCCTCAACACTCTGCTAAGGTTATACGGGGAATCTTTCACTTATTTTTTTACACTGACAACACCAACTCACTAAACTTGTGAAGCTGGCTTCATTATTAAGAATTGACTCTTCTGCATGTATCATGAAGAAGGGGCATTGCCCAAAATAAGGGCTATTGTCACATATTGCATATTTTCCCATTGAAGACCACAGTGTTATTGACGAATAGTATTGAGCTTTAGTTTGTGTGTTGTTGTTATTGGTGCTTGAGTACCACTCCCAAAGCAGCAGCAGAATCACCAAAGAATGTTTTGATTTAATTTCAGCTGGCTGATACCCCGATTTAAACTGAGTATCTCTGTGGTGATGGCTCAATGATGATGATGATAATACATTATACGCGATATTTAGTTGATATACCGTTGGATAAAGGCCGCATATGCAGTGTTGGTTGTGGGGGACATTTGGGTGAAGGCGGTGTTGGTCGTGGGAGATGTTTGGCTGAAGGCAGTGTGGGTCGTGGGGGTCGTTTGGGTGATGGCAGTGTGGGTCGTGGGAGTCATTTGGGTGAAGGAAGTGTGGGTCGTGGGAGTCATTTGGGTGAAAGCGTTGTGGGTCATGGGAGACGTTTGGCTGAAGGCAGTGTGGGTCGTCGGGGACATTTAGCTGAAGGCGGTGTGGGTCGTGGGAGTTGTTTGGGTAAAGGCAGTGTGAGTCGTGAGAGATGTGTGGCTGAAGGTGGTGTCGGTCATGGGAGACGTTTGGCCATACTTCACACTAGTCACTGCTGGTCTCGTGAGGGGAGTGGCCACGTTCGGTCCGGGTATGACTCGCCACTTTTGCTCGCCATGATTGGGAACGGAACTCAGATTTTTGCCAGGTAGACTCATAGTGCAGCGTGCAAAACGCCAGTGTGCCACCGGTTCCCCGTGGTGTTGGTTTATTTAAACAACAATTGTTTGTCATTAATTCTTCAATGATTGCACTCGACGAGCAATAAACCATCCGCCCTTGCCGGCGGCTCATTAGCGACGATGGCGCTGAGCGAATCTCCACAAGCGCTTCCCTTCCTTTGGTCAGCGTCTCTGCTTTGTTCAATCTCATTAGACACAACGCAACCATTTAAAACTCTTCAAAAGAGCAAACGTTTTTACGGAGATGCGACTTCAATTTTGTTGAGTCCAAATTGAATTTAGAGTGTTTTGAAGGTGTTAAGATGCCCCTGAGCGCTGCATCTTTTGCCCGAATCCCGCGGTTAATCTTGTGAGCCCATTAACTCCAATCTAAATTAACACGGTGTGCAATGGGCACATGCCAAAATTCTGGGCGATTGTAGTATTTTAATGTTTGGCCATCACGATGGCTTTGCATATTTAAGGAGCGTGCATGGTTTGTCACAGAGTAAACACCTTGCCAACACCTTGCCCTAAGATGCAAAGCATGGGAGGCCGACTCAATTCTGGCACGTGGCACTGATGTTCAGGAGATAAATGCCAATGTCGATGTCTGATGACCACTAGAGGGGCTTCATGCAGAGGACCGTAGAACTGGGGGCAAGTGGAGGGGGGGGATTTTGCATTGGCTCACCCGCCTGGCTGCTGCCTTCTCTGCTCCTCTGTGGTTCCTCTTCACGCCTCTGAGTCATCCTCTCTTCATGAACGAGTGATGACTGCACGCTGGCGGTGGTGCGTCACGAGTTGAAATCATCGTCATCATTATTATGACGACGATTATGACGATATATGAGCAGTTCCACGAATGAGTTCACACTTGCAAAATCCTCGTCGTGCGTATAAAACAATCATCTTCACTACTTCGCACGCATGCTTCCGTTCCTCTCTTAAAATCCATCTCATCTGCCTAACCCATCCTGTTACCGCTACGCCCCCCCTCCCATCTACGACCAGGCCTACCAGTACCCCGACACTAGTCCTAACCCTATAACTACACCCTATCAATAAGCCCAACCCCTCCTTAACCGCTCCCAGATATTTCCGAACTGTCATAATAACGACACCGCCGTTTTTAATAACCCCAACTTGAGACGCTGGTGCATAACAGCAAAAGCGGTTTTATGCAACCGCTGTCGCAAGAGGCCACACGTGTGGCGCAGGGCTCCTTCGCTGAATGACGCGCGATAAAAGATTGGTGCCAAAATTGAAAGATACCCTGCAGATTCGTCCAGTGGGAATCACACGGCAGAGTGGATTTTCCCAACAAGGGTCTCATCAGTGATCCACCTGTCCAGATGCCTGGCCTCGACCTCTCAAGGCTCCAGTGGAGTTCAGTTGAACCGCTCCCGGTGTGAGCAGGGCAGGGTGTGTGTGCCGCTCCCGGTGT
>CM025644.2:6269815-6313280 GCA_014621495.2 Entosphenus tridentatus | reverse complement strand
GTGTGTGTGCCGCTCCCGGTGTGAGCAGGGCAGGGTGTGTGTGCCGCCCCCGGTGTGACCAGGGCAGGGTGTGTGTGCCACTCCCGGTGTGACCAGGGCAGGGTGTGTTGGTGCCGCTTTCCGAGCATTGACGAGGCATCACACGACTGCTGCTGCTGCGTGCCAGCCCCGATGTGTGAACGCGGGGAGCCAGGAGACCAGTGGTCGCACCATCGTCTCCGCTTGTGAAGTCCAACACGGCGTCTTGGGCCGTGCTGGTTGTTGTTGTTGTTGTTGCCCTGCACGTGCTGGTTGTTGTTGTTGCCCTGCACGTGCTGGAGGAGGAGGCTGGCTGTCACGTTGCTCTGTGGCTACGTGGGGCTGAGGTCTACTCACACACAACGTATGTAACATTGGCAAGCAAATTTGCCCTAACTGCATGACTGTCACGTGTAAAAGCATTCGCTAATCTTCTTGGTTCTTTCGGTAAAGTCACGTAGAATGGAAATAATAAAATAATAAAATAAAACATAATGAAATAATTCTCACGACGTTTCGGCCACAACGCAAGCAGCCGTCCTCAGGTGAAGACCAGGTCTGTTGCTAAATAAATGAATGCAGCAGCAGCAATAGTGTTTCCTTGCTGCAAAACCTTGGCAGGACCCTCCTGAAGAAGAGTCGCGAGAATCATCGAGTCAACCCGCCTAACAATAATAATAACACCAAAATAAATACATAAAATGTATTATGTAAAAGTGTCCTAGTGAGTTTTAAACATCGTTACGTAAAACGAACTTATGAATTTAAGTGAAGTAAAATGTAAACACGCAAGCAGTGGGTGTTAATGGACATGGCCAGTTGATGAACTGGACTTGTTAGGTTCAGTATAGCGCTCAATAAACTCCTTTGCCTTGATTGGTTTCTGTGACCTTATACAAATGCGGGCAGTGATCCAAAGAAATAACTTCTGCCGTTTCATTTTTTACGCAGCGCTAATGATGCGGTCGTGGGTAAGAAACGTCAAACATCTGCTGCACACTCTCATGCTCGAGCAGGCAAACGTAAAATTTGTGTAAAAATTACACGTGACTATCGCTCCCAACACACGAAACACTACACATACAAGATAATAGTAAACAGTACTACACTATGTACAGAATTAAATAGTAAACAATACTAAACACCCCATACGGAACAGCATAGTAAACAATACTAAACACCTCAAATATAAGAGCATAGTAAACATTACTAAACACCCCATAAAGAAGAGAATAGTAAACAATACTGAACATCCCATGTATAAGAGCAAACAGCGCTATTTCTTGTGCTGCCATGCATAACACTAGCTCTGATTTATCTTATCCTTTACCATGAACTGTAAACACATAAAGACCCACCATTCTCACGGGTAAATGATTGATCATAATTAGAGATTAAATGACTGATTCAGGAATCGATTCTCATCCCATTTTTACTGTCTCATTTGTTCTGTCTTTAACTTTATTTTTTCAGAATTGGATTTTCAATATGATCCGTGCCACTTGATGGGATAAAAAAAAAACACACCCAAAAACCCACGGAGATTCGTGTGCACAACCCGAGTCTGCTAACACATAACACTCAGCCTGGTCGATAATTATCAAGGGCTCCGCTTTTTTGTCGTGGGCATTTTTGAGTAAAATACATGACCAAGGGCGCGAGAAATAAGCCGATCATTCACGGAAAGGTCACGGAATAGGTTGTTGGCACCCCCGGCAAGAATAACTTCTACAAAACATTTTTAATGCGTTAATTTAAACAAAATAAAAAAATACGTCTAAATAACCATTTAAAAGTTAAAACAAGTTAAGCCAATGAAAGTAATTGTATTAGTTTTTTGTTGGCATTTAGAATTGATCCGGAGGGTCGATTTAAACGGAATTTAAATAATGCGGCTCTAAAACTGGCACCATCCCAAAAAAAAAACAATTAAAATTTTCAGCGTCTAACCTCCTGCATTTTCCAAAGGAAATAAAGTCTGGGCCAAATACAATGTATTTGTAAAGCAATTTCCAAGATTTAAATTTGCGATTTGAACTAATTATTTCTCTTCAACAGTGTCCTCCGTTCCAAAATTATAAACGTGTCCGTAATAATAATAATGATTAATTATCCATAATAGAGGTTTTTTTTGGGTTAGATCGCGTAAATATATAAATGTGTCGTTAAAACCACCCACCACCCGACATAGACAACTAGTAAGGGTTGTCACGTAAACAGAACGTGGCCAATTCGTCACTAGTACAGCACTAACCGGTGTGTTGGAGAGCCAAGCCACAACATTTACAAACTGAGTACAACGTTTCGCCAGTAATTACAACTAGCTTCATCAGGCGACAGCCAGATTTGTGGAGAAGTCTTACTGTTTCGTTCCTTATATAGAGGCGTAGATGTGGTGACCACGCTTCTGTGCTCTTGCACAATGTGTGGTCGCGAGGGTCCTGCATTGGGGACGTTTGGCCAATACACACGTGAGGGGAAACCAGAGTAACCGAAGAAAATTCATTTTCAGTAAGGGGTCAACACTGCAATCTCCACACAGATGGATTCAAGAATTCATTGCTGTACTGCCGGCTCCTGATAACCTCATCACAACCCAAGCCATCACACAATCGCTGGCATTCCGAAGCAGTCTCCCTTCCAAGGACTAACCAAGCACAGCCCTGCTTCCAGAATCTCACCAAATTGGCCTCCTTGAGGATGATGTGGTCAAAGTGTTTTGTGTATCCTGTGACGTGCCATCAGGCCCTTTGCTTGTACACCTTGCCTGGCGCAGGTGATATCACTGGCCCTTGGTGGTCGACAGCTGTTGTTGCTGTCTCATTGGTTTTGCAGCTTCCTTTTTTATTGCTCAGCATGAGCGATGATAATTACGATGACGACGACGACGATGATGACTTGCATGCGCAGATGTTATTATTCATTTATTGCCCCGAGCTACTGAAGAAGCGTATCACTTCGTCGAGGGACGAACAATAACCCTGCAATCAACTTCACAGACAACAAGTGCGGAATGACAAAACACGCCACAGTATGCACAACCCTCGCTGTGCATGGGCAAAGAATAAATGAATGGCCTTTGTTTTTTGGCCGTGTGTTGGATTGTGAAAAAAAAAGAGAAAAGCATTGCACAGCTTTCATTGTTTCCGTGCGCATTTGACGTCGCGCGTCAAATTCGGCATTTCGCGGCGCACTCCAATTCATTTCACAAACCCAGGCAATGCATTTCGCAGAAAAAGGACCTCTGTCCATTCGCACGCGACGCCGTGGCCGCGACGCCCCCCACCCCCAACATGGCGAGGAGGTGCTGTGGCAGAGGCCTCGGGAAGGGCTGGGCAAATCCATCTCTGCCTGCCGTTCATTAAATTTAATCTATGTTGCGAGTGTTCTTGAAAAGGTGAACATTACTTAATCACCCTCAAGCTAAAGTTAATCGTAAAAGCTGCTATGATCTTTTTTTTTTGTTCCGTTAACGTGGCTACTGCCAGTCCCACCACGTATGGCATTTTTGCGAGCTGAAAATGTCAAGAAAATTCGCTGAGGGGGGTGAAAATCTGTCCTCTCTGCCACTCTGGCCCTCCAGCACCCCAAAGGCGTACTTCTTCTCATAGTTACCAATTTCCATAAAATAATCGTTTGCTGCGTCCACGCCATCGTGAAATGAGAGCCTATTTTGTCACGCTCAGATGTGCACGGGCGATCGTGCAGCGCAAATTTCTCCTCCCCCCCCTCCCCCAGGCACCATCGCCAACTTTTTTACTCGTGACTTTTGCAGAATCAGGGCCATTTCCGGAAGAAGAAAAAATGCAGGCAACTAAGTTAGTCCAGTCCTGTCCATCACTCGAGACTTGCCTGTAATTTTCAATAACTTTAGAAAAAAAGTCACCGCGAATCAAGTCCTGTGAAGTGTGTCATTTTCATATAAGTTATTACTGGACAAGAACATGCGTGCCCAACAGCCTTTGCACATTGTTTGCACGTATTTTATTTTTTTTGGTGGCGATTTCATGGCCGATTTTATAAATGTCCTTTTGAATTATCTCTCAGTTAAGAGAGGCTCACGTCAATCAGGCAATGGCTTTGGATGATGATGACGCCACTGATTAATATAATTGTCGAACCAATTAACAGGACTTTTCAAACACAAACAAAAAAAAACAGAATGGATCTTTACACTGTGTTAAGAGTAGTTTGCAAGCTATTTGAACCGGAACAGGCTGCTCAACCCAATAATCATAGACACATTACGCGTTGTTGTAGAAGATTAATGGTAAAATAATATATCAACAGAACTCCATTCAGTGTCTCCACGTAAAAAAATAGTGTACACATTTTATGGTCCGTAGGTCTATTGACTTTTCAGGCCAATATTATCCAGTATTTTTTTTTGGGCAAGAAATCTCTGGACCAGATTTCACATTCTGGCAGTTCCTTCTGGTGTGGTGGTGCCAGGGCATAGAAATGCGGAAAATGCTATTGGAAAATTACTGACTGATAAGGGGGGGGGGGGGGGAACCCAGCCACCCAGTTTAGATTCCCAGTCATGGCTAACATCATTGAATTGTTAAATTCCTGAACTGGTTCTGCCCCACCCTTTCAATGCACACTGACCAGCGCAGTGAAGTATGGTTAAACAACCATGCCCCCCCCGCACGCCCCAGCAGTGGGTCGATAAACGGTTGTAATTAATATCTATAGATCACGTTATAGGTTATGTACAACAAGTTCGTTTAATAATAGGGGATGTCTGTCGGAGGGATGTAACTGGAAGACATAGGAGAATACGTGGAGCTAGTGCGGCTAATGAAGGTGGTCCTGGATCAATACGGCGAAACAAAAAGGTGGATGAGAGTAGGTTGGACGACGCGAGCAGTAACGAACCGCAAACAACATCGCACATCACAGGGATTCACGGATGCTTAGAATGCACAATATTGTATTTCTGCGGTGTGTTTTCTAACGAATGGAAATGTAGTTTCCCCTTTCATTTCCTACCAATTTGATGGATATTTGAATGAACACAACCTCCTGGCCGCGACTCATCACTGGGTGAGTGATCCGTAACTGGCCTTGGGCCTTCACCAACCCGCACTGACTGGCGTGGTGAAGTATGGTAAAGCAACAACACAGTGTGGGGAAGCCTTAGCAACGTATCGATTATATATACATTCATGTTGTAAACTTTAGTTTTTACTTACGACTTAGGCGGCAAAGAAATCACACAAACTGATTGGACTCAAAATGGCTTTGAACTAGAGATTGCAGAATGTCATGGAAGGACAACAACATTCACTTTTCGATTTAAAGCTTTCGTGACTGCAGGGATTCATCTTCTTGGTTCTTTCGCTAAAGTCACGTAGAAGGGAAGTAATAAAATAATAAAAATAAAACATAATAAAATAATTCTCACGACGTTTCGGCCACAACGCAAGCAGCCGTCCTCAGGTGAAACCAGGTCTGTCGAGGCGACAGCGTCTGAATGAAACAGCACACGTGCTTGGAGCATATATATATATATAAGCTGGGTTGGAAGGGGGAGGGGAAAGGGGGCGCCTTGACAAAATAATTTGCATATCAAGAGGAATTTAGCATATTTATGGGAAATGCAGGTATGTGATTAGTACTACTTGTGTCCGTGCATTATGCAGGATTAGCAGCATCCAAGGGAGGGGATATGGGAAATGCAGGTATGTGATTAGTGCTACTTTGCCCGTGCATTATGCAGGATTAGCAGAATCACAGGGAGGGGATAGGGGTAGCATTAATAAAGGGAGGAAGTGTTAATAGTATGTAGCTGCAGTAACTAAAACCACCACGTAAACAACTAAAGTATAAACTACATAGTATCATCATTATACTAAATATACTCTACAATAAGCTGAGTTACTAACAGTAAGTAATACATTACAATTCTACGTCGTAAAAAATATAATATGCTTCCATCTAAACTTTATTCTCTTACATCGCACGAGTCTACACCGTACTATATACTGCCATAGTCAAACCCAAACATTAAATTATATACTGTATTGCTATAAACCACCCTATACCTTATCTATTGTAATATTACACTATGTATTATTCTACCCACCCTAATGTATATCACACTGCTGTATATTCACTATACAATTACGATACTATATATTACTTTGTACATTGTATTAAGCATATACATTTTAAAACTATTTGTTATTATACAGTGTGAAAGATACTAAGAGGAAGCAACAACATATGTCTATGCAGCAGAGCAAAGAATCCATTCCCCTGGGAGAATACAATGCCAGTGAATGGAACGCGGTCTGAAGGTCACCGTAAACGTGAACACAATCAGTTAAGATCCGAAATGGTTTATTACGTCCTTCCAATGATTGCTAAGCCAGAATCCATGTTCTCGGTTGAAATTGTCTCTGTGTTTGTATATGTGGATAGCCTCATGAACGAATCTCTCATGGTAGCCAGATGGCTTGCAGAGAACCTCTGTCTTGGAGAAGTCAATATCATGTGAGCCCACTGAATTGTAACAGTGATCTGCCACGGCTGAGGTGTTTGTCCTACCGTGTTTCAATTCTGCTTTATGTTCATGGATGCGGTCCGAGACATGTCGTTTGGTTTCTCCAATGTAACTGCTACCACAGAGGCAACTTAGTTTGTAGACGCCAGGGTACTGTATGTCTGGAACCACATCTTTACGGATTTTATGTACTGTGTTCAATCGGACCTGGATCTTGTGTTTTATCAGGATTTTGGAGATCTTTTTTGTGACCCCAGCACCGCAAAGGTGGTTTTTCCAGTGAAAGGCCGTAGGATTTCAGACAAAAAATCCTACGGCCTTTCACTGGAAAAAAACACCTCTGTGGAACAAAACTCTACCGACCTGGTATCGACAATCAAGGGGATTTTCCTGTCCCCAGACGACCTGCTTGTCAGTTTTGATGTGGTTTCCTTATTCACCAAAGTTCCTGTACCTGACACCATCGCAATCATTGAAGACTTGGTTCATCAAGGACTGAATACTGGGGTACCCCCCCCTGGTGAGACACTGCTTAACCAATACATACTTCACCTGGAATGGAACTTTCTACAAGCAAACTGAGGGCACCCCAATGGGCCCCCCCCCTATCTCCGGTTGTAGCCAACATTTTAATGGAGAAATTTGAGACTGACGCCATCCAGACTGCCACTCTATGCCTGACCTTATGGAAGAGGTACGTAGATGACACTTTTTGTCATCTGGCCACGTGGCCGGCCTGCTCTAGACCAATTTCTCGACCACATCAATTCCATACACGCAGCCATCAGATTCACCATGGAAGTCGAAAAAGATGGCAAGCTACCCTTTTTGGATGTCCTAATTAAAAGGAGACCTGATGGTTCAATGAGCCATTCTGTCTACAGGAAAGCCACCCATACGGATGCTTACCTAAAACCGGATTCCCACCACCATCCATCCCAGAAGAATTCCCTCATCAAGACTCTATACCATAGAGCCCAATGCATCTCCGACCAGGAACACATTGCCAGTGAACTCAAACACGTACGCCAAGCTCTTAAGGCTAATGGTTACTCCGACTACACAATCCGCAAAGCCATCACTCCAACTATCAAGAAGGATCCCGTTGAGGAGCCTTTCAAGACCATCACCTTACCCTACATTGCTGGGGTCACAAAAAAGATCTCCAAAATCCTGATAAAACACAAGATCCAGGTCCGATTCAACACAGTACATAAAATCCGTGATCTCGTCCCGTCTGTTAAAGATGTGGTACCAGACATACAGTACCCTGGCGTCTACAAACTAAGTTGCCTCTGTGGTAGCAGTTACATTGGAGAAACCAAACGACATGTCTCGGACCGCATCCGTGAACATAAAGCAGACTTGAAACACGGTAGGACAAACACCTCTGCCGTGGCAGATCACTGTTACAATTCAGTGGGCTCACATGATATTGACTTCTCCAAGACAGAGGTTTTCTGCATGCCATCTGGCTACCATGAGAGATTCGTTCATGAGGCTATCCACATATACAAACACAGAGACAATTTCAACCGAGAACATGGATTCTGGCTTAGCAATCATTGGAAGGACGTAATAAACCATTTCGGATCTTAACTGATTGTGTTCACGTTTACGGTGACTTTCAGACCACGTTCCACTCACTGACATTGTATTCTCCGCAAGGAATGGATTCTTTGCTCTGCTGCATTGACATATTTGGTTGCTTCCTCTAAGTATCTTTCACACTGTATAATAACAAATAGTTTAAAAATGTATATGCTTAATACAATGTACAAAGTAATATATAGTATCGTAATTGTATAGTGAATATACAGCAGTGTGATATACATTAGGGTGGGTAGAATAATACATAGTGTAATATTACAATGGATAAGGTATAGGGTGGTTTATAGCAATACAGTATATAATTTAATGTTTGGGTTTGTCTATGGCAGTATATAGTACGGTGTAGACTCGTGCGATGTAAGAAAATAAAGTTTAGATAGAAGCATATAATATTTTTAACGACGTAGAATTGTAATGTATTACTTACTGTTAGTAACTCAGCTTATTGTAGAGTATATTTAGTATAATGATGATACTATGTAGTTTATACTTTAGTTGTTTACGTGGTGGTTTTAGTTACTGCAGCTACATACTATTAACACTTCCTTTATTAATGCTACCCCTATCCCCTCCCTGTGATGCTGCTAATCGTGCAGCATGCACGGGCAAAGTAGGACTAATCACATACCTGCATTTCCCATATCCCCTCCCTTGGATGCTGCTAATCCTGCATAATGCACGGACACAAGTAGTACTAATCACATACCTGCATTTCCCATAAATATGCTAAATTCCTCTTGATATGCAAATTCTTTTGTCAAGGCACCCCCTTACCCCCCCACCTTCCAACCCAGCTTATATATATATATGCTCCAAGCACGTGTGCTGTTTCATTCAGACGCTGTCGCCTCGACAGACCTGGTTTCACCTGAGGACGGCTGCTTGCGTTGTGGCCGAAACGTCGTGAGAATTATTTTATTATATTTTATTTTTATTATTTTATTACTTCCTTTCTACGTGACTTTACCGAAAGAACCAAGAAGACATTCACTTTTATTTGCGTGTGGCAGCAGTCTGAAATGCAAAAAATACTCGACCTATTCACGATCCAACAGCGGATTGCTGTAAAATTGTGCGGCAATTACCGTGCAAGTCCTTGTGCTTGCGGTGAAAGAGCGTGGTGTAGTGAAAGCCTATTTCCTGTGAAAGGGCCCCCAAAATTGTGGATAAACGAAAACGCTCGTATTTGGCTGCACGCTGCTTGGCAGGTGAGCAGGGATTGTGAACACGAGTGGCACTCCCCTCCACTGAAGCGTTGTTTTTGTGGCCACTGGGGAAACTTGCTTCCAGGCTTTTTTTTACCTATCTGGGCCAGAGAGCCATCACACAAACTCCGGGCATGCAGTAGCAGCAGCAGCGGCGGTTTTTGGCTGGCCATCGAACAAAGACGGTCACAGCATCGTGCACTTTCAGATGCACTTCTGCGGCCGTTTGGGACGCTCTTCCTTCCAATATTAGGAAGCCACTGAAGGCCTGCACTTTTACATAATCTAGAATGAAAACACATTTCTTTAGAACTGCCTTTTGTGTTTAGTTTGTTGTCCTTCCCCCGCACCTCCGATTAGCATGGTTGACTACGTGCAGTGCAAAATAAGTTCAACATACATACATACATACCACTACCACAAGCGAGCCTCACCAGGGATTTATTAAGCCGGTCCGATACGGCTCAAGAAGATCCAGGTTGTGTTTTCACCGCAGGAGCCGTGTCGTGTGTCTCACGTGACGTGCATTGACCCTGTTGCTAACCCCATCCCTTGCCCCGCTTGGCCCTGAACCAGATTCAGACATCATGAGTAGCCAGATCATTCACGGTTAGTTCTGGCTCGGCTCTGTAATTAACTGGAGGGCAACTGTGCGTGCTGTGAAGGCCCCGTCGCTGACTCGGCTCGGATATGCCAGTGGAAAATGGGTCACAGAGCCTGTGCTCCCACACGTTGGCGCTGCCACCGCTTTACTCGTGCGGTGGAGAAACACGAGGACAGAGAGGCGCGATTAGATAGGCGGGAGTGAGAGAGGTGAGGATTCGGGATGCAAAGAGAGCCACGAGGAGGGAGAGAGTGGAGATATTCGAAGTCAGAGATACGAGAAGACAGAGATGAATAGTTGTGCAAGGTGTGAGAGAAACATGAGGGGAGGGACACGTGGAGAGAAAGCCATGCATGACAGAGGTTGTTTGGTTAGGTCACGAAAATAAAAATGTGTCGTTAAACCCGTTGGAGAGTAAAACCACTTTTACAATGCGAGTATGATGTTGATGATGCAAGTTGTAATTGATGATGCTTGATGCTAGTTTGTAATTACTGGCAAAATGTCGTACTCGATTGTAAATATTGTGGGTTTACTCTCCAACACACCGGTGTGCTGTACTAGTATAGAGGAGAGAAATTACGCGGTGCACACAGTTAAGCGGGTGCAACGGAGGGAAAACAGGTGTGCGCGTTGAAACACGAGGTGTGCGCGTTGCAACACGAGGTGTGCGCGTTGCAACACGAGGTTTGCACCGACAAACTGACAGTAGTTAAGGAGAGAAGTTGGTGCAACGGAGGGCAAACAGGTGCCATGACCGGTGGTTGGCATCTAGGAGATGGGAGATGGGGAATAATATTCATTTTCTATACTTTTGAGGCATAAGGAAAATTAGGAAATAACACTTTCTACCCAGGAACAAAACATAAATAAAATTGTTACACAGTGGTATTAATGAAGTGGCTTATTAACGCTGTTTTTGTGTCCTGATCATAAAAGCAACGTTTGTGGGGAATAATCGCCATTTTCTATACTTTTGAGGCATAAGCAATTAAAAAATAACACTTAGTACTCAGGAACAATTAATAGTGTTAATGGAGTGGCAGTACATCCACCGTGGAGATGGAGCGATGGCATCGGTGCACGTACAAGGTGCTGGACGGATTGTTGCGTCGCAGGAAACTGAGAGGTGTTGGTGGTTTGGGTGGTCTTCATCCAGCAATGGATATATGATGGCGACAGCCTGGCCTGCTTGACCGTTCACGACGGGCGTGGGAACTGTGAGCCACCATTTGAGAGACATTTCGTTAATACTCTTAGGTTCTTTCGGTAAAGTCACGTAGCTAAGTTTAATGTCTAAACTTCCTTGTCACATTTCTTTTCTCTCTCACACCCAAGCCCTGTTTGAATTGTATCCCCACCCTCTCGCCCCTTTACGGCCTCCCAACCTCCCCCTCTATGTAATGCCTCGTCACAGAGGCATGTTTCTCTCTTTCACCTGAGGACGATCGCTTTTTGCTGCGATCGAAACGTCGTGATCTATTATTTATTTATTTTCCTATCTACGTGACTTTACCGAGAAAACCTTGGAGTATTTCGTTAATAGTTCGCTAAAAATGTGCTCTGTTGGGAAGAAAATACATTTCCGTTATTTATGTTGTAGTCTGTTTTTTTTAACACGTGATTTAAGCCTTCAGAAGAAACTTCGTGTGCTATGCGTAAAATAAAATGCGCGAGAAAATCGTAATAACAATCGTATAACCCGAGGCTATTGCGCGAAACAGCATGCACACTGTGCCCTTTGTTACCGGCAATTACAAAGAGCGCGTACACCGCGAGTGCGTACGGGCATTATCGTAATTACTCTACTCCCCTCTTTTATTTTGTGCACGTGACAGTCAAACTGATATAGGGATGCCGCCGTGGTGAAATTGTGAGCAGCACCATGGACTTTGAAGCACGAGAGGTCGCTAAATTCGGTGGGACGGTTTAGACCTTTACTGCAGCCTTGCACCCCTTTGGTTCTCATTCGTAAACAAATGTTTCATGTTCATAAATAGGTTTGATGAAACAAAGTAATTGTGATTAAGGGCCCGTGCATCATTTGCGTTTTCGATGATTTACCTTCTGAAGAATTCTGGCCATGTGTCGCACCCCCAGAAAGGGAATCTCGCTCCCCCAGGTAGAAAACCACTTGTTTGAACAATGGGCAGGTTTTTTAAAATATATATCCTCTACCAATCTATCCAGAAGAATAAATGGGTACAGCTTAGTCGATGAGCAGCAGTTCACGTGTGTGGGCAATCAGGTTAAAGTAGCCCAGACCACTTAGTTGAGGGGCTATCAGGAGGCTTCCTCTTGCTAGAGGCGACGTCAGCAAACTACTATTTAAACGGTGTATGTGTGTGCTGTGAAGAAGGGCCATTGCAAGAAACGTTGCCCAATATATATTTGTCCTTTTAAGGCCACAGTGTTCGTTAAGAATATGTTGATTGTTTTTGTTTGTTATATATGTGTGTGTGACAGCTGATATGTGAATACAAGTAAATGTTTAATTTTTTAAAATACAATAAACTTATTTTCAATATAAATTTTTTTTTAATTAGCTACTTTACAAATGCGTGACATCAAAAATCTAACCTAAAACTATCAAACTAAACTATGTTTTATTTTTATTCTTATGTTTTTTCGGTAAAGTCACGTAGGTAAAAAATTTAAATGATACAGCTATCGTGCTGTGACGGTTCCACCTGAAGACGGAAGCTTGTGTTGCCTCCGAAACGTCGTGATTTTTATTTTATTTTATTTTTATTTTACTTTTATTAATTTTAATTTTTGACCTACGTGACTTTACCGAAAAAACCTAAGAATATGAATCCTTGCAGTCACGAAAGCTTCAAATCTCGAAATATGTTTTATTTTACTAGGTAAGGCCACTGAGTTTCTAGGGGGTTTTTTTCCAGAAGGGACCTGGCTATCACAAATGATAGCTCAACGAAGTGGCTTATGAATGTATGGATATTTTCAGCAGCCAAATAGTCTAAACGCATGTTTCTAAATGTGGATTGAAAAAAAAACCGGAGGACCCGGAAAAAAAATCAACGCGACCACGGGGGGAGAGACATGCAAACTCCAAATATACAACAGACGTCAGGGTCGGGATCTAACTCACGAACTCATGTATATCAGGCGAGGTAGTTATCATCTAAGAGTTTCAGTGTCATCCCCAGTGTACCAGTCGAGGTAGTTAACATATAAGAGTTTCAGTTTCATCCCCAGTATACCACGCATAGGTAGTTAACATCTAGTAGTTTCAGTGTCATCCCAGTATACCATGCATAGGTAGTTAACATATCACCGTATTTGCAGGGCCACCAACTTTACTTGTATCCAGTCAAGCTGATATTTGTTAATTCTTAGAACTGGAATTTAGCCAATTTAAGAGAAAATTCTAACGTAACGTCATGAGGTTTTTGTGTGTGTGCATGTGTGCGGTCATTGGTGACCAATTGCGGATAGTTTCTAAATGAACATTGTAAATCCTGGGTAACAATGGATCCAGCAGACAACACAAGAACCGCCGTTTACACACGCGTTTCTCGTAATGACTGTCTAATGAGACTATCTCGTAGATTGATGGCCCGTACACACATCTTCAGGCAAGGCCTGGATGGGTAGAAATATATAATAAATAAGACGTGCTATAAAGTAAGAAAATTATATAAAAAATTTAAACCGTGTGCACAATATTTAAAACAGAGGGTAATGTATAACTGAATTGAATTCTGAACGACAACTTTCCTCGCTATATAGCTTATTCTCGGAGCTCTCGAACCCATTAACTCTCTTCTCTCCAGTCCTAAACACGCAATTCTAAAGCTCATTAAGCACTGCGCAACACTGTGTGTAAAATCAACTCAGACAATACGCACATGTTTATATTTTCCTGCTGTTTTTTTTTCACCGCACAGGATAACACATGACGAAATGCGTGCGGTTATTACAAACGTGGGAGTTCAACTGATCCTGGGAGTGGTCTGTCCTAACAGGATGGCACGGGGCACACGACGGACGCCCATCGGTCGCGGGAACCGAACAAATCTCATCGCGTGAGCATCACTCTTTCACGCGCCGTTCGTCCTCATTAGGCACCTTGTTAATGTCCTTCTATGAAGAAACTTTTGTAGTTTTTTATATATATCGCCGCACTCGCCTGAAATGTATTCCGCTGGCAGGCATCCGCTTGGGTAATGTAAATACAGACACTCGCATACAGCTGGTTTTCGAGAGCTTCCAGACACCCACGGGAACAGGTTAAAAACAGCAGCGAGGACCAACTAAATCAACGGGCATTTGTGTAAAAAAAAAACAGCGGCGGGCATTTTGAGTCCATCTACTCTTCAGATCGAGCCAACGGATGAGTGGTTTTATTTTATTTTTTTACCCTGGCAAACAACTGCAACCATGATTTCCAAAGATGCTTTGGTGTGTAAATTCCATTTGCGCATTTTGTGTTCGGTAAAAATATGCAGTGCGCTAATGTGAACGACGGTTTGGTAATTGACTTCTTGTTGTCAGGCACCAAAGCCCTCGGTTCGTGCATATATAATGTTGCGTGTGAATCTTCGTGAGCCACAGTTCACTCAAAAGGTTTCTCGATGCCAATGAAAACGCGTGTATTTTTCCGATTGATTTTAAGATTCAGCTTTGATATTGACATAATTCATTTAATGTGCAAAAAATGTACAATATGGAATACGATTTGATGTTCGCGATATCATTAACGTCTTCTCTTGGGGTTTATACAAATGCACCGCTGAATGATGAAGGCCGAAGGCTTCTCCATACTATGTTAGTTGTCGTGGGGGTTGTTTGACCATACTTCACCACCGCTCGTAATCGTGTATTGGTGAAGGGGAGGGGGGCAGGAGGGGCGGACCGGTTCAGATATCAACCACTGATGTTAGTCGTGTTGGGCAATACATGCAGGTAATTGTATGCATAGCGCAGTGCACTCAGCATTACACTATTACTCTCCCATAATTTATTTTTAATCAAAATCAAATTAAACTCATTCAGTACTAAATTTTGATTTAAAGCTTTCGTGACTGCCGGGATTCATATTCTTGTTTTTTTAGGTAAAGTCACGTCGAATAGAAATAACAAAATAATAAAAATAAAACAATAAAATTCTCACGACGAATATAATTCAGTACTGTGGAGGTCCGTGGGTAAACTAAAATGTGCTATATTTACTGTTAAGTGCTATGCAGAATTGCTGATATTATATTAATGCTACTCATGCTACTTTTATATTAAATCGTAAGATGATGTCAGAATGCAACGTGGTGTGCCATAACACGCCGTGATTCTCTTTGCGACTTGACAAGGAATGCACTTCAATTTAAAAAAAACAGCGTGGGTTTATATAGCGCCTCAATGCGGCCACATCTCGAGAGGCTGTACAAAAAGAGGAGAAACATTTATTTATTTTCAAAGGGAGTCATGGGTAGGGGGAAGGGAGTTCCAGACATCGAGGGCAGCAGAGGAGACTGAGAGGCCTGAGTGAAGGTTAAATGAAGATAGATGCAACAACAAAAATAAATCTTGGTTGCTGGAGCACAAACCCAAATCCCTGGGTTTGATCTTACACAAAAGCTCATGGTCCACCCTAAACCGAATCCGCACAAACCATGGCAGTAAATGCGGACACCTGATGCACAAATGGAAAATTAAAAAAGTCTCCAACAATGTGTGATTGCGGTCATCCAGAACAGACCGTACAACGATTAACGACACAATGCCCCGATCCACAAATACGAAGGAGCCATTAACGCCATACACTCTGCTGCTCCTGACGCGGTTGTCTGAAGCTTGACCACCTAAATATGAAATTTTAGTCGTTGCTCTGCATCTACATCAGCCATACGTAAGAAAGATCAAAGTTGTGTGGATAGTTGAGTTAGATGATTGGGGAGAGGCAGGCAAGGGCGGGTCCCATGGAGGATGTTTAAGACGGTGAGAGCGATCTTGAAATCGATCCGGGGTTGGATTGTAAGCCGGTGGAGGGACTGGAGCATTGGGGAGACGCTATGTCACTGGCAGGCGAGGAGTCTGGCAGTGACGTTTCAGATCATGTGTGGTGTGGAAAATGAGGGATGCTGGGAGGTGAGGGATGTGGGGAGGCGAGGGACACGAGGAGGTGCGGGGTGCAGGTAGGGAGAGCGCTGGGGAGTTGAGGGGTGCTGGGAGGTGAGGGGTCTGTGGAGGTAGCAGAGGAGAGCGTTGCGAGGCACGCACGAGGCTATCAGTGGCAGCCCGGGCGAGTTAATGGATGCACGCAGAAGATGTTACGAAGATTGAGACACGAGCTCCTGCAGAGGTGAGAAACGTGGGAAGATAACGAGAGCTCAGTGACAATCCTGAGGTTCCGCAACTCCTCCTCGCCAGCGCAACATCGCAGATTTGGTGCACACTCAAAGCCGGAGCTTTCGATGCGAGTCGATGTTTTGCCATGCAGGAGCATTTCTCCGGTTCCCAACATGCAACAGAGGGAAGTTCGACTCGATCCTGGAACGAGACCACGTCAAGTCACCTCCGATTATCGTGGTTGGCTATGTACGGTGCGATAGAAGTTGAACATCATACGTATGCACAATGCAGGATGCGAGAGTTAGAAACCCTGCGGTTGGGCTCGTGAGGTCAATGGTAACATTAATAATGGTGACATCACATTGGTGACATCAATAGTCACATTAACATCAATGGTGACATTGACATCAATTGTGACATCACATTGGTGACACAGATGGTGACATTAATGGTGACATCAATGGTGACATCACATTGACGTCAATGGTCACCATCAATGACGGTGACATCGATGATGGGTGACAATGTCACAACATTATTATTATTATTATCATTTAATTTTTTATTAATTTTAATTTCATTTTTTACCTATGTGACTTTACCGAAAGAACTAAGAGTATAATGTCACAACAATGGTGACAGGATGCGGCTGGGCACTTGGAGTCAGGGTGACACGGAGATGGGCGTCATCAGCGTAGAAATGATGGTCGACATTACGACTGGATATATTTTTTTTGCACAAAGGGGAGGAGATGCATTGTGGGTGATCAGGTGGTCAAGCATGGAAACTTGCGGGACACGGCGGTAGTGCATTAAGTCAACGAGGTCCCAGACCAGATATCTCGCTTGTCATTGCCACGTGGTGTGGCAGCAACGTGTTAGTGGTTACGATGTATTTACGTGTGTCAAGGCAAACAGCAGGTGAAGTAACCACTTGACACGAGTGGGGTCTACAGGTGGTGCATTGGCGTTGGCCGTACAAATAAATCGGTGCGACTGAAGTTGTTTGCGACCTCGGGTGGTTGCCGGTTTCCGCCCCTGGCCTCTTGCAATTAAAAGAGTCGCGGAGAGTAAAAAAAACCTTTGTAGGAGCGGATTTGAGAGTTAAGAGGGTGAAACCTAGGATAAAATCCTGCACCAGTGACGCTTACATAATCATCAAAACTCAACACAGCCGTCAACAACACCCCCTTAAATATATAAATAGGCGACGTGTTTGGCAGTGGACCTTCGTATCTTAATGATATAGCAGCGCCTCATTCCAAGCAGCCTTACGGCAATTATACAATTGTGCCATACGACGAAAGTGGTTGAGATAAAGAGTGAGGCTGTTATACAGGTAGGAACAATGTTCCACACTGCCCACCAGGAATGTATTGTCTGTATGTCTGTCGTTCATAAATAAATATATAATACACACAGTTCTTTGATTGGTGGAGACCTTACAAACAGCTCTTTGATTGGTGGAGACCTACTGCCGGGTACGGAGAGGGGAGGTGCCTAAGGGAGGAGGGTCAGGGGAGGGGCCTAAGGAAGGGGGGAGTCATGAAAGGGGCCTGAGGGGGGAGGGGTTCAGAGGAGGGGCCTAAGGGAGGGGGGGTCAGGGGAGGGGCCTAAGGATATGGGGGGTTGGTCAAGGGAGGGGGGTAATGGGAGGGGCCTAAGCAAGGGGGAGGGGCCGATAGTTAAGGGGGCTGGCTACCTGGCTGGCTGCCTGGCTACCTCAAGTCAAGTTATCTTTTATACAGGTAGGAACAACAGGTTCCACACTGCCCACCAGGTATGAGTTGTCTGTCTGTCGTGCACGAATGCGCTGTCCAACCAAGTTCCTACCTGCCCACTCCGAAGGAACGTGTTTGTGGCGTAGTTATGGTGATAGGAGGGCAGGTGGGAGTGGTTAAGGAGGGGTTGGGGTAGTGATAAGGGTTAGAGCAGTGTTTGGGGTAGTGATAGGGGTAATGATAGGGAGTAGTCATAGGGTTGGGGTAGTGATAGTGGTTAGTTTAGAGGTAGGGGTTAGGGTAGTGGTATGGGTTGGGGTAGTAGAGGGGCTGAGGTTGTGAAAGGGGTTGTGGTAGGGGTTGGGGTAGTGAGAGGGGTCGGGATAGTGGTAGGGGTAGTGGTAGGGGTTGAGGTAGTGCTATTGCTGCTGCTGCTGCTTCCAAGGCAAGGCAGCAGCAAAGCCACCAATATCCTTGCTCCGTGGTCACGGAAGCGCGCTCAGGGAGGATGGAGAGATCAAGGGTAGAGCTGGACGGGAAGCTTTGCAGGGCATCAGATTCACAGGGGGAGGAAAAACATAGTTTGGTTGTATGTCGGGGTTTTTGATGTGCTGACATTTCAGTTTTTTGTGTGTGTTGTGCAAAGCTCGCCACGTGGTTGATGTGCATGCACGTAAGTTGAACTTCTTTCGCACACCGTGGGCAGCCAACCGTGCTCATCGGAGGTGAGGGGGAAGGACAGCAAACTAAACACACACACACGCGCGCAAATAAGTTACCAACAAATGAGGTTTGAACGTGTGAAAAACCGCGAAGGAAAGCAAACTGAATGTTTCAAGAGGAGCTGCATGATAGAACATCTAAGGAAACCGACTATTTTTGTTTGGTCAACATGAAAATAAACAGCGACATCCACCTTACACCAAGACGCTCAATTATGTCTTCAACTCCCCCCCCTCCACCGCCATCTCATCCCATGAACCCCATGCCACCACAAACAGAGGCCGCCTTCCTCGCCAAACATTTAGAGCGTGCGTGTTGTGGTAGCAACAGTGGAGGGGGCGCAACTGCGTTGTCATCTTCACCGTGCGAGCGTTGATGTGGCATTGCTTGTGTTGTTGTTGTTCCTGAGTCTTGGACATTTCTTCAGAATCTTATAAACGTCGAATTCTTCTTCTTCTCATGCTCCGCGTGCCCTTTTGGGTGAGCGGTCGAAGCTCGAGATTGTGCGCGGCATTTGAAGCAACGGTGGCGAGATGTTATCGCCCTGGCCTGGCATGCAAAGCCGGATTAAGGCACGGGGGCTTTAGGGGCTGCAGCCCAGGGGCCTCCACCAGCTGGAGGGCCTTCAGAGATGAAGTGAAAAGTTATTTCATTTGTGAATGCTGAATTTGATTTGTTGTTAGACTTGCAAAAATACATTTTATTTTTCTTTCACTTTGTTTTCCTTTTAAAAATATCACTGGGGGCCTCACAGTACCTGTAACCCAGGGGCCTACAACAACGTAATTCAGCTCTGCTGGTATGCAGGAGCGCGTGAGTTCGATCCCAACCCTGACGCCTGCTGTATATTTGGAGTTTGCGTGTCTCTCTTCCCGTGGTCGCGTGGATTTTTTTTTTCTCCGGGTCCTCCGGTTTTCCCCCCTCCACATTTTGAAACAACATCACGCGTTTCGAGCATTCGGCTGCTATCAATTTCGACGCGATGGTAAGGCACTTCGCTGAGAGAATTATTCGTGACCAGGTCGCTTCTGAAATAAATAAATAAAGAGCTAATAGCTCAATGGGCTTTACCTGGTAAGATAAAACAAAACAGTTTTTAGCTGTTTTAGTCAATCCCTGTCCGTCGTTGGCAAGTCGTCCCGTGCCCATCCTCCTTGGAGGAGTGGCTTTGAACTCAAGAGTTGCTGCTTGGATGACCTCGCCGGCAGCCATATCCTTTCGTGTGTTAATGGTCTGGGAAGATCCCTGGTTTCGCCGCGCTTTTTATTTAGCCCCCGAGCAACCAACACAAGCGGATATTTTATTTATACCTCTGTTTGCCCGCAGGCACCCTTTCAACACTTCCACACGAAGGGGGAAGGAAAAAGAAACAACACTTATACATCATTTATACGCACGGGGCAATCAAAGGGGATGCTACCTTTGTTACCTTTTAATGTGCTGCGTGCGTGTGTGCTACTGCCTGTACTTGTGTTTGTGACGGGATGTGTGTGTTAACTCAGCCTAAAATGAGTACCTGGTGCGGCGCGTAAACATCGCCACTAGGGAGAGAAAGGCGGCCGGGCGTGGCGCTGGCCACCCACCTCCTCGTGTGCTGTTCCAGCCTTCATAGGTGCTCGCTAACAGCACTTGCTCCGACAGTCTGTTGAGGCTATACGGGGGATCTTTGTCTTTGTTGGCACATTAGGGGGCACAGGGGGTGGGTGCATCGGCCAGTCATCTCAATCAGTCGACCCATGTCACCTGCTGGGTGTGTCCCGTGACCTCCTGCCAGCGGGCGTTCGACACTTCACGTGCCCTTAACGTGCCTGGCACAAGCGCAGTGGTGGCGTCACCGCCACTTAGTGTCGAGTGGCTGTTGTTGTTGTGTGTGTTGTGTGTGCTGCGAGGGTGGCACAATGGTTAGCGCACTGCGTTACCCAGGTGTGCGAGTTGTATTCCTGTGCCATGGCCAACGTCAGTGGTGAGTGAACTTTGTTCTGGGCCTCTCAGTGGAGTGTGTAAACACCAGTGCTGGGGAGACAAAGGTGACTGGGCATGAAACTTTCCACACCCACCCCCATGTGTTCTGTGGTGTCTTTATAGGTGCTCATGAACAGCACTCGTCTCAACAGTCCGTGTAGGCTATAGAGCAGTGGCTCTTCTTAACCTGGGGGACACGCTGCACCCCCTGGGAGTGCGAGATGCCCTTTCTTGGGGTGCGAGACGTGGCCAGATCATTGTAGAAGGTAAATATTCCAAAACACAAATTAAGCACTGGGCACGTATACGTACAACTACTTTTATTTAATCAAACCCGTATGTACTTATTAACATACATTTTTAAAGATTGATAAGCACAGGGATGCAGGGCTGTAGCAAAGGTTATGAACCACTGCTCGAGAGGGATATTCGTCTCTGTGTCGGGAGAGAAAGTGCAGTGTGTGGCGCACTGCGCGATGAACTCGTCGGCCAGAGTTCATTTCCCGTCCACGGATAACATCGGTGGTGAATAATATCAGAAACAGAACCCGTCCTGAGCCTCCCTTAGGTGAACTCAACCTTAAATGAGTTCCAAATGTGGTGTGTGAACATCAGCAGGTGGCGCTGACAACACCACCCACTCTTGCACCATACAATACCTTAATAGGTGCTCACTAATGGCACTTGACCGAAACACGATGAAGCTACACAGGGGATCTTTGTCTGAGATTTCCAAATCTCTGCCAGCTCTTTTTTCAAATCTCTGGATCTGTCTAAAATAAAATAAAACCCCACAAATTTCTAAATTGAGATTATGCATATAATGCATCGCCCCGCTATTGGCAGTGTGTGCCCGCAGGGATAGCTGCCACTGGCTGTGCCTTTTTCACATGTGTTGAGATGAGGTGTTAAATGGAATGCAGCTCTGAGACCCCCCCCCCCTCCAGTGTACAGGGTGCACAAATCATTGTCATTGTTACTGAGCGCGATGCATGAACATTGTGCCTCTGCTTCTTGTTCCGTGTGGCTAGTGTAGACGCAGAGGCGGCGGCTACAATTTCACATTCGGGTGGTCAAGCCCAGCCAACCGCGTCAGGAGCAGCGGAGTGTTACCGCTGTGACGTCTCCTTCGTTATTTGTCGATCGTTAAATTGTCGTACGGTCTGATCCGGATGACCACATTCGTACTCTACTGGAGAGTTTTTAATGTCTTCTTTGCATTTGTGCATCCGTCGTGGTTTGTGCGCTGGATGCAGTTGAGGGTGGACCGTGAAATATCGCGCCTGATGGAGGGAGACAAATGCATCTGGGTGCTGGCAACACTCACAATGCACACTGACTCACGTGCTGGAAGAGGACGCTGCAAAGTGGCTGTGTGGCTTGGTGGGCTGACGTAAACTCAAAGGACATGCATTTAATTATCTACAGTATATATAGTAAATGCATCTGGTATCTTGACCGTGGGAAGTCGCGTGAAATAGCATTCGCTGAATAAATACTCATATTTAACATTCACACGGATAAACAGAGGAGCTTGTTTGTATGTCTATGGAAATATGCTTCTGATTGTGTCCGTAAATTGTTGGCATTTTCCTTTTTTCACGTTCTTGCCTTTAATGGTCACCGATCTTTCCTGTCATTTAGTTCAAATATTTCCAAAACAACATCAACTTCCTCTGCTAAATAAGTAATGTTTGCAGCTGGAAAATGCAAACAGTATTGTGACTCAGATGACCTCTACGAATCAGCTGTTTTGAATGTTAGCACCTCTATTCATACATTTTTTTTTGTGCACATTTATTATCTCACACTATACAAATACTGTATGTATTACGGATTGGTTTCATATTTTAGAATGTCAGATTTTCTGATTTTTTTTAGGACAAATTTCAAATCTATTTTCAGATGCTATGTGCATGAAGTAATGCATTTCCGTGTCTCCTTCCTAATAGAACAATGTGGCAGCAAGACTTTATGATTTGACTTTTAATACAAATTAATGTATTGAGTAGTACTCTTTGATTAGTGAAGGGTTTACCTGTTAATTAATAGCCCACTAATCGGTAACTATTCAGAATGAAGAAAAAAACTGGTCATCAGAAATAAATGTTTAAAATAAATTCACATGAAGCCACATGAAAATAATAATGATTTACATTTAGAAAGCGCCCTTAAACAATCGTTCTCAGGGCGCTATGCATTGAAAGGCGGAAATAGTCTAACATGAACTGAGGAATGAAGATGAAGTGAGAGAGACGTTTAAACATTATGGGACCTCCCTTGCCAGTATCAAAGTATAAGAATAGGTTTTACCCTTTCTGGCAATAAAATACTTCGTGTCAAGATATAAAAACACCAAACTGAAACCTTTTACAAGGAATTATTTCTGCATTAACCACTTGTTCAACACAAGTATATGTCTTGATTCGAAGCTTTCGTGACTGCAGGAATTCATATTCTTTGGTTCTTTCGGTAAAGTCACGTCGGTAGAAAAATAAAATAAAATCTTATTTTTATTTTATTTTTTTTTTCTACCTACGTGACTTTACCGAAAGAACCAAAGAGCACAAGCATATGTGGTTAATGCAGACATGATTCCTTGCAAAAGGTTTCAGTTTGGCGTTTTAACATCTTGACACAAACTGTTTTATTGCCAGAAAGGCTAAAACCTATTCTTAGACGTTTGAAAATAACTCAAGAGAGAAATACATTTTAAACAAATACGTGCTTAGTCGAGGCAGGTGTAGTCTCCAACCCGTTATCCACTCACTCTACCTCTCTGGCCTTTCTATGTACGTGCCATGAAGAAGGGCCATTGCTCAAAACATTGTCAATTATATATATGATCGATTTTAAGGCCAGAGCATTATTGATGAATGGGGTTGAGTTTGCTGTATGTGCTTGTGCACCGCTGCCAATCCAGCAGCAGCATCACCAAACAATGTGTGGTATCCAAGGTGACTACGTTGGTGTCACGTGAGGCCACTTTTGGCAGCAAATGTGTGGAAGTAACATCAAATTCAGTTACATCGCTTCCGGTCGTTTGGATCAGTTATGAAACGAACACAAAGTAGCATCGTCCAAAATGTGCTATCCAGACCCTGTCTTTATTCTGAGTTAGTTTTATATCGTGAAATTCAAGTTGATTAGAACAGCCATTAGATGCTTTTTTTATTGCAACGCTTGGTTTTGCCCAGGAAATACTCTCAAGGCTCCTTTTCAGGAGGGTGATGCCACGTTTCACAGTAGAGGAAGGAGGTGATGGTGGTGTTTAACTGCGTGTAAACCAAATTGAGTAAATCGCAGGCAATCATTCAGCATTGGGATGTATGGCCAATATCAGTTACAATGGGTTTTATTGTTGTGTTTCACTATGGGAAGAAACCGACGAAAAATTCGGAGGGGGGAGGGACCATACCAATTCCACGCAGAAAGGTACACGAACCAGGCATCAAACCCAGGGCCCTAATTGCTGCGAGGCATGAATGTCACCACTTGCGCCACTACCCTGCCACCCAGTCGGAAGCAACGTCGACCTCACCGCGCGTGAACACATTGAGTTTAAGCGGAGGGGCGATGTGCAAGCCAAGCGCGAGTGATCACGTTGCAAGCCGCGGTATATCACGGGCGCAGGTTGCACGCCAACCCGCTCGATGCACGAAGCCACGAGGAAGGAGACGCGCGACACGACGCACGAAGCCGCGGCGGCGCCCGACAGAGCGAGCGCCGTGTCATTCATCGTGGCGCACACCTCTCGCTCTCCCCTGTGAAGTATCAGCGAAATCCGTCCGTTCACTTTCCGACCTAAAAAGCAACGAAGAGCAATATTTCTTGGCCTCGAACCCAGCTTAAAATTATCATTTTTTGCTCCCACCGCCCCCCCCCCTCCCCCTGGGATTTGTCAAAGGGATTCAAAAGATATTGTGGATAAAGACACACACACACGCGGGTGCTACAGATATAGAGAGACCTCTCTGAACCCAACCTCTGAGGGTCTGACCCCTAAAATTACTTCTGTGGATATCGTGGTCTCGGGCAATGCATGGGGGTGTGTTTGGCCTGGCAGCATAGAAGATAACGCGAGGATATCGACATGCAGAATTATGCCAGTTAAATAAATGCTGATATTCAGTGCTCTTGCATGCAGGTGTGGATTCTATTCTATTTCGCATTCATATAGCGCCCTTTCCAGGGCGCTTTATGATGCAATCCGACGGCGTTCAGTGAGGAAGGCGAAGGAATGGATGGAGGGACAGGGGCTGGGAATGGAGCTGATGTTGCAGGGGTAGGTAAGGCAGAATAAGGTGCAATGTGATGGTGAGTGAGGGTGTCTGATGGGTGCAATATGTTAATGCTATTCATGAAAGTATTTCTCAACAAAGTTTTTATTGTATGTGTATCAATGGTAGAATACAGTGACGAGCGGCAGTGCAGTGGTTAGTTCGCTGTGCTACGAACCCGGTGACCCGAGTTCGATTCCCACTCACGGCCAAAAGCCAGTAACGATTATTTTAATCGGTCCTGAACCTCCCTTATGTCGACTCAACCTCAAATGAGTACCTGTTGCTGCGTGTAAACATCGCCACTAGGGAGACAAAGGCGACCGGGCGTGGTGTTGGCCACCCACCCCCTCGTGTGCCACAGTGCCGGCCTTTCATCGGTGTTCGCTAACAGAAATTGCCCCAACAGTCTGTTAAAAGATATACTGGGGAACTTTGTCTTTGACATTTGATTTGGAGCTTTCGTGACTGCTTTGGCTCTTTGGAAGAACGTTAATCAACCAGGTAGGGTGTTGACTGTTATGTTCGCCGACTCTCTGTGTTATATTACATTACATTTCTAAGTTTACTAGGTTTGCTTTTTCTCATTCATTCTTACCTGATGATGATTGCTGGTGTTGCAATCGAAATGTCGTATTCTAGTATTTAATTTATTTTCTTTCTACGTGACTTTACCGAAAGAACCAAAAAGTTTGTCTTTGACAGTTGGATAAAAATTATCAAGCTATGAAAGACACAGGCAAGGGCTCTTCGGAAACGTTGTCGGCGCATTGACAAAGCCCACAACTGGTCATTGGCAATGTATCTTTGAACGTTGTGTTTATTTGCGACCAGCATGCTGGCCGTTGCCGACTGGTCGCGTAGGGGTGCCCGTCATGTCCGCGAGCGAAGTTAGCATATGCTGCGTTTTAATTAACTAATGCATCATCACCACCACTATCATCATTAGCTCATCGTCGCGCCTATAGGCTGCCTGAGGCGAACTTCCGAGTGATCAACTCAACTGGATTTCCTCACTGAGGGCCTTCTCACAAGGTCACTTGGAAACAGATCTGGGATTCTAAAGCCCATCTCATCTATTGCATTTGGATTGGCACAGCTGCTGTTTTCCATACCGTTGCTTTTTTACGACCGTCCATTTTTCTTCCATCGGCAATTCACTCATAACGTCGTGCAAAAGGTGATTGCACACAGGGTGGTGTAACGATTTAATGCGTCTTCGTGAAACAACTTTTGGGAGCAGCAACTAACACTGCCATTCAGCAGCAGCAGCAACAACCAACCGCCTCTCTCTCCTATCACGAGTGCGCCCTACTCAACTTGAGCCCCCGTCGACGTCACGTGCACGTGCGGATTCTCTTTGCAATTAAAACAGAATTCTACTCATTCACGTGACTTTTGCATTTTCATTCATTCGCAGTTGCACGCCACTGCCAGTAAAAGTCCCCGAATGAAGTAATTTTGTTGTTTTACGGTACGTGCAAATAGTCAGCACGTACGCAGAGTAGCGCCGAGCCTCTGGGCGATGCTTCACGCGTGCGTTAGCCAACAAAACATGTGGCCAAAGGACATTCCAGCCTTCGGAGTCATCCCGTGCTTAGACCAACGCACGGCATGCCGGGCATTCGCCTTGTGGCGGTGGATGCTGTCCCTCCGGGCGTGGCTACAGAGAGTGCTGCCCTTTCCTCCCACGTCCTCGGCGACGACGAGGAGGGCCCTCAGAGGGCACCACCGCGGGCAGCTCGCGCGAGTCGATCGGCATGCCGCGGAGCCGTTCGCGGTTGTTGTTGGCCTCGTCGAGGAAGGACATCGCGGGACGCTGCTTCTCCCACCCCCACCTCGCAGCTTCGTTCTCCCGCCATCTTTCGCGTTCGGCTTGGAGGTGGGGGGGCGAGTGCGAAAACATTTTAACCGCTTGCCTCTATGTACGTACGTTGGACTTCTTTAGTACCGTACATTAGCCACCGCGCTAAATGGAGGTGCGGTGGGGGGGACAACAAAAGGACCGCCATCTCCTGGCCACACGTTGGACCCCGTGCCTACGACACCTGGCAAGCTGCAATGGTCAACCGTCCAAGTACTATCCAGGATTCACTCTGATTTACTTATTGTTGTCGGGATTGAGTGCATTCAGCTGGATTTGGTCACTTCCGCTGGTTAATATTTTGTCTGGAAAGGCTGATGGGCAAAAAAATAAAGTGCGTACAGTGTTTATATGCGGAGACAGAATGTTCCACAACAATGCATAATGAGTGTGCATTCAATATTGATCTTTCTGTTGCACAGGGCTCTAGAGTTTACATGGCATGTGCTTGCCAATAACATCTGCTAAGCGAGCACACAAGTCAAGTCAAAGTGATTTTCTGTCCAAATGCACATTGAGGCCTTTGGTGCTCATCTCCCGTTCACAGTCAGTGTGTGGACATTCATCGTTCCTATGGCGTTAGGCCTCGGCAAGGTAAGGTAAATTACCCTTTTCACCGGGTAAAAGGGTAAAGGTAAAGGGTAAAGGTGTCGACATGCCAACGGGTAAGGTAAAGGGTAGGGTAAAGGTAGCTCGGAAGAATTACCCGGTAGGGTAAAGGTAGCGCGAAATATTACCCAGTAAATGCGGTACCTTGTTTACCGCTAAAAGCTCCGTGGCGCAGTCCGTGGCCTCCATTTAATAAGTAATATTTAAAAATATAAACTTTTTTTTAAACACGCTTTTATTAAATGTACTAGTAATGGCACAACTCCACAACTCCAGGAAGTGGCCCCGAAGCTTGCCACAACGTAAGGGACCGTGGCCAATTACAGCCAACGTCAGTTGAGCGTGGACAATTAGACCCAAGCCGAAACATAACAAAGAAAATCATGTTTATGATAGAATATAGTGTTGTCATCAGTATGCCATAAGCAAACCAAGTGTGCAGTCGACACCACATTAGGAAGTGGGTTAAAATTTAGTTACAAGATTTGAGGATACGACGACAACATCGACAACAACAACGACAATGACAACAACGACAACGATGACAAGCGTGTAAAATTGGAATCATCGAGAGTATTCTATATGAATAAAACGCTCTACCTACCATTTACCGTTATAAACCTTTGTCATGTGTAGTACCCTAGTAATTACCCTGTAATCGGGTAATTTGTATGGGGTAAGGGTAAAAGATAGGGCAAAAGGAAGGCTCGTTGCTTTTTACCTTTTACCTTACCTGCTAAAGGGTAAAAGGTAAGGGTAAAGTGATTGTATTGTGGTAAGGTAAAAGGTAGGGTAAAGGTAGGCTCGATGTTTTTACCTTTTAACTTTTACCTTACCTTGCCGAGGCCTATATGGCGGAGGTGAGTCTCCCCATAGGACAACCGCCTTTAACTTCCCCACAAATCGGTAATCGTTTTATTGATCCCAAAAGGATGATGGGCTGAGTCAAACCCCAACCAGAATTTGAACCCACAACCTGATCGCGTGCTCCTCGCTTTGGCTGCCGACCATTCGTTTTTTGCAGAAATAAAGTCATTTCGGGAGAGATGTGTAATTATGAATCACACCGAGTATGGATTTATATATATTACATTTTACTAATGAATTGAACAGGATCTATTACCTTAATCACATCTCGCTCTGACACTGAGGTCAGCCAGAAGCATTCCTGTGAGTCAAACATTAGTCAATTGAGTCTCTCTACATTCAATGCTACTTTCATGGCACAGCCTTCTGCCGCCCCCAAACTAAGGATGCATGTAACACAACGCTGCCAAGCTTCAGCTGAAACATTTCAAAGTCCCAAACCCCTTTCTAGTGTTGGTGTCGGAGCATATCTTTCTTTTTTTTCTGTTCTTGGAACTGAACTCTAGAGCTTAATTGATGAGGTTCATATATTTACATGGGAGGTTGCCTGAGTCCAACCGAGTCGCAGACGTTGTCTTTGGAGCAACACTATTTATTACATCAACTCAACACACAACATAATGTAACCTACACTCAGTTGTTGAACGCCCATTTAACCACGCTACGGCAGAACTAGACACGGTCCCGCTATCCCGGTCCGAGCCACGAGCTGGGTCCCGGACCGCGTGGCTAGATGATTCTTCAACCCGACGTGGATATTCACTCACCAACAGTCAAGAACCCCGAGCCCCTCACGGGGCCCCGTTATATCGGCCCGGGCTGGGGCTGGCTCCGCCCCTCGCCCCGTCCACCTTCTAGATCTCTCGAGCTCTTTCCGCAAGGCTCCCAAGAGCTCCTCTATACCACGTGACCACCCAGCGGCCCCCGTCCACCAGTGGCCCCCCTCCAATATCATCCAGTCACGTGTCGGCAGGTCAACCAGCGTATCCTGCCCCAATGTAACCCTGGCTGGCTGACAGTCTCTCGCTCCCTCACCGGGAGCCCGCACCGCACACTGTACGTGGTTTCTCTGCGCTAACCAGCGCTCACCCAAGCCCCGCTAGGGCTGGTACTACGCCCAGTAACCGGGCTGCACATAATGACAACACATTATCCGCCGTGGCCTCGCAAGCCCGGCACCACACAGTGACATTCACAGTCACTACACCAGTAAGCAGTAAAGGTGCAGGCCTGCAATGTCTTGATCACACCACTGCTCTGCGGTATTTTTGACCTACTTTTCCATCCTCGGCCAGAAGTCTTGGAAGATGTGGAAAAAGACCCCCCGTATAGCCTTATGATACTGTTGGGGCAAGGGCTGTTAACGATAATCTGTTGGCCGAAATGGCACACGAGGTAGGTGACCAGAACCACGCCTTTGTCTCCCGAGCGGCGATATTTACACACCGCCCCCGGTCCTAAATTGAGGTTGAGTCGACGTAGGGGAGGCCCAGGGACTGGTTCAGATAATCGTCACTGGTGATAGCCGTGAGCGGGGATCGAACCCTTTGATCACACCCATTCAGCCGATCGAATACTCGGGTCTTACAATCTAGACCTCCGTCTGGATTGCAAGACCGGTGTGCTTGCCAATTAAACCACGGCAGGCATTTGTTATTTTTGCATAATGTAGAATTCAATCCGATTTGCATTGAACTGATTCCTGACATTTTGCGGCGATATTTCAATATATATTTTAACAAAGGTCGAGTAATTGATTCATACCGATGCAGCTCATTTTTTTCTGATGAGCCGCATGCGTCGTTAAATGTCTCGGCGTGCGATGCCAATCACGAAGCCGTGCTCGTGCACGATTGCATGATTTGCCGTGCACAGGGCGAGCGAATGAAATTTGCGAATGTGCTGTCAGACGGGATGCTCTAATGGAGCACGCGTATCCTTCCATGTTTCTTGCCGTCCCCATTAGCCTATAATATGACCATCAGCCTCGTTCATTAGGTCGCAGCTATACTGAGGAACAGGGAAGAGCGCTGGTGCAGTGTGGTTAAAACACATTGTTCGATGAACTCAGTGATCTGAATTTGATGCGCGACCAAGGCTAACATCAGTGGCAATGATTGATGGTCTAGACCGGTTCTTGCCCCCCTACTTCCCCTCCCCTGCCCTCCCCCCACCCCTGCTTCACCAGCCTGCACTGACCAGTGCGGTGAAGTTTGGTCATACATTTTCCTTGAACGACATGGTGTTCGAGAGAACTTCAAAGGGATGTAAATTAACGTATAATATATATACAGTAGTCCCTTGGTTAACGTTGTTAATCCGTTACATTAAAACTACTGTTAACCAAAATGACTGTTAATCGAATATAGGATTAACAAGATAACTGTTTCCCCTGCCAAAACAGAAAACGCAATACAGTATAAACAAAGCCAGCCAAGGTCTAAATGCTTATAGATGGGCGTCGCTGATTCGCTGAGGGTATGGCTCAGTCTACTTACGAGCGCTCGGATTGGTCGAAATTGGCTCCGGCATCCACAACGTAAAAAAGTGACCGTTAGTCAACATTTTTACGTTAATCCTAACCATGGGGTTCTATGGGAGGCGAAACGTTAACCGAAAAAACATGAACCAATGTCACTGTCAACCGAGGGACTAGGCCTCGGCAAGGTAAGGTAATTTACCATTTTTACCGGGTAAAAGGGTAAAGGTAAACGGTAAAGATGTCGACATGCCAAGGGGTAAGGTAAAGGGTAGGGTAAAGGTAGCTCGGAAGAATTACCCTGTAGGGTAAAGGTAGTGCGAAGTATTACCCGCTAAGTACGGTACCTTGTTTACCGCTAAAAGCTCCGTGGCGCAGTCCGTGGCCTTCATTTAATAAGTAATATAAAAAACTTTTTTTTAAACACGCTTTTATGAAATGTACTAGTAATGGAAGAACTCCACGACTCCAGGAAGTGGCCCCGAAGCTTGCCATAACGTAAGGGCCCGTGGCCAATTACAACCAACGTCAGTTGACCGTGGACAATAAGACCCAAGCCGAAACATAACATATAAAAAATATTTTAAATATATATTTTTTATGATAGAATATAGTGTTGTCATCAGTATGACGTAAGTATACCAAGTGTGCAGTCGATACCACATTAGGAAGTGGGTTAAAATTGAGTTACAAGATTTGAGGATACAACTGCGACGACAACGACGACAATAATGACAACAACAGAGTGAGTTCAAAGAAAGCGTTTAAAATTGGAATAATCGAGAGTATTCTATATGAATAAAGCGCTCTACCTAGCATTTACCATTATAAACCTTTTTCATGTGTAGTTGTACCCTAGTAATTACCCTGTAATCTGGTAATTTGTATGGGGTAAGGGTAAAAGGTAAGCTCGTTGCTTTTTACCTTACCTGCTAAAGGGTAAGGGTAGAGTGATTGCATTGTGGTAAGGTAAAAGGTAGGGTAAAGGTAGGCTCGTTGTTTTTACCTTTTAACGTTTACCTTACCTTGCCGAGGCCTACGAGGGACTACTGTATAGCCTATTACCATATTATCCTTATTGTAAGATGCACGATTTCCCCAAGTGGTGATGTCTCATAATCTGGAGAATATACGTTGTCTTCTGAAAGATGTGTTAATATGCAGTACTTCCTCATTATTCACGAACTTGCTATCTGTGGTTTTGGCTATCTGCAAATCGCATCTGGAACTCCACACGACCACATCGAGAGAGAAAGTGATGAGATAATGTGATGGGCAGCATCACCATAATTTAGGGTAAGTTAATTTATAAACTACTATTTAATACTTTCATATTTATTGACATGTTTATAAGCAATTGTATTTGTTCATGTTATTATGGTAATTGCCACGTATTTAATAGCTTATTTTATTTAATGTTCACGAGCATCACTGGAATGTATCCTTCCTGAATAACGAAGGAATACTCTAGTTTAGAAAGAATCATCTTCCAAAAGACATCTCTTCATCTTGCCGTGGTGGCGAGATGTTAACTCCCTCGCCTGGTATGTAGGAGGCCGTGGGTTCGGTTCCGACCCTGACGCCTGCTGCATGTTTTTCCAGGTTTTTCGCTTCACATTTAGAAACATGCGTTTAGAGTATTTGGCTGCTATAAATTTCCAAATGATAAGCCACTTCGTTGATCGAGGATTGTTCTTTTTTGTGGCCAGGTCGCTTCTGAAAAAGAGTTACATAGTGGTCCTTACCTGATAAAATAAAAAAGTTTAAATTTAAAGCAGCGAGCTCATGGATATTTTCTGCAAGTACCATATCCCCACGATTGTAAAAGACAATTATAGCTTCTCTTTTTTTCAAAATGACCCCAAAGATTTCAGTGCATTTTTTATTCCACAGAGTCTCAAAATCCAGAGACGTTTGGTAATTATTAATGTCCAGCGAATTTCACAGAAATGAAAGGAAACTACTTTTCTCAATTTAACTCTCGCTGTGGTCATAACCACACCCATGTGAAATATTAACAGTCTTAATAAATATAGCTGCCTTACAATTCATACCTCTGGGGTAACAATATAATAATATGAATCATATTTCGATTTAAAGCATCATGAACGTTGGCAGTGAGCAGAACAACGTCTTCTAATTAGGTCTTGGACATGGCTTTTTAAAGAAAACCACGTGACATTATTTCGGTCTCTCTTTAGGGCACTTTATTTTAACGTTCTAATTTGTTTATTCCAAACATAAGTGACCCTTTGGCATCCGGCAGTAAACACAGCAACTTTACGAAACGATTATTGCATTAAACGATGTCAACCATGTAAACATTAATTATACCAACCAAAACCCCTTTTAACTCGAGAGACACTTCAGTATATAACTGCAATTATGTAGCTATTGCTGCTGTTTATGCAGTGCAGTGGTATAGGGAGCGGTGGCACAGTGGTTAACGTACTGTGATACCCCCACAATGCGCTAACCACTCTGCTGCATCGAGAGCTCTAACGTCCAGACAGCGGCATGGGGAAGCGTCGTCCGAGACTTATCCCTGTAATCCCAAGCTGCAGATTGAAACGAGGATTGTAAATTGTTATAAGGGGGCGTCCATAAATGACGTCACGCGACGTTGGACGATTTATGACCCTCCCCCCCCCCCATCGTCACACGGCGTCACAAAAAGTCAGCCCTCCCTCAAATATGACGTCACAAAGCTCTACCAACCCCCCCAAAAAAACATGCTTCAAATCGCTTTAAGCTATTGTCATTGTAGTGCGTGTTTAATGTAGAACGTGTTGTCGGTATTTATTTTAAGTTGCACATTTTGATGCGACCTCACATTTCTCAACCTCCCCCCCCTTCTTGTCACACATCGTCACAAATGTCTGCGAAGTAAGCCATTGCAGGGCTGTACCTTTACCATTCACGCAGGGGTATTCCGATAATAATTGTAGCTCATGCCATCAATAAAGCGTCGCAATTATGCGACGATGAGTGTGTCACACGTTACCGACTCCATAATCCATCGGCATATTCACGGTCGTATTGCAATAGACGCAATGAATTATAAACTAATTTTTTTTGTATTTTTAGAGGTAAGGCCAACTGAGCTATACAGCTCTTTTTCAAAAGCAATTTGGCCACGAAAGATAGCTCAACGAAGTGGCTTATCACGTGGACATTTATAGCAGACAAATACTCTAAACACGTCGCTTCTAAATGTGGAAGGGGAAACCAGAGGATCCGGAGAAAAATCCACGCGACCATGGGGAGAAACATGCAAACTCCAAATGTACAGCAGACGTCAGGGTCGTGATCGAACCCACGACCTCCTGAATACCAGGTAAGGTAGTTAACATCTCGTCACCGTGGCGTGTCAATGTGGTGGTGAATGTGGTGGAGCTATGCACACGTACAGCTCGTTTGCACTCGACTGCTGAATGAGGGCTTCCCCGTGATTTTGAAGGCCATGAGGGGTATTTGACTATACTTCACCATGCTGGTCAAGGAAGCTTGGGGGTGGTAGAGAAACGTTGATCTTTCTTCGCTGCCCACGATGTCTATAGCATATATCTGCGCATGGTGGTGGTAACTGATGCTACCGTTTATCCAGGCTCAAGCTGGCTTAGCTTGTGGGATTTAATGAGATCCGATGCATTCCGTGCCATTTGGCCGTAGGTGTAGCACCTCTAATGGTCTGCATACACGAATAGGTTTCTTGTTCGTTTTTTTATTTTATTTTGGCTCAGGTAAAAAAAACATTTGGACAATAAATGCTCATCATTTATGTGTAAATTGCCGTTTTAGCATTGCTGTGCAAATCATAAAAGAATGATACGCGTAGGCTGTCATGACCGTGTGTCCTGCACGGGCATAATATTGTACGCAGCGTTCGCTTGTATGACAGCTCGGATTTCGCAGGTCAATGTTTAACCAAGTCAATAGAACGATACTCGTTTCCACGGCAACCAGCACTCACAGTGCAATCATCCTTGCGATCACACTTCGTACAGCCAGTCTCTCTGCGTGCGAATCACATTAGTGTTAAATTGGTTTGGCCGATAATTGTACGCACACTTATCCATATTGTTGTTTTAATGAGGAGACGTGTTCGCGTTCACTCTCTGTTTGAGCTGTTTGTGAGTGTAAACAGTACCGACGCGATGCTGTGAAGCATTGTGCGAAAATGCGACAAAAGTGTACGTAGTTAAGTGGACCCTGTGGTTTTGTGGTATGTATTAAGTGATGTCAATTGCACCACTCTTTATATAAGGCAAATATCTAGAGATAGGCGGATTAGTCGATGCATCAATTCGTAGATTGAACGTGTAATTGACCAGTACATTTTTGTCGTTTTATGAGGCCTGTTTAAAAATGGCAGCTGCCTTACACATCTTGCTCCTTCAAGCCACGCCAAGTATTCAAATTACGTAACCAAGCCCCGATCCTCTCACCTCCCGTCCAGCGGCACGTGTGGGAACAGAGGTTCTCCCCCCTCCTCCCCCTAAAATATTTTTGTGTTATCTGTCCCCTCTCCCTCAACTAGTTGTGTTATCCGATAACTAGAGGAATCAAACTGATCGCCGGTAGAGACATCCATTATCTAAATAATCAACCCAGGTCTGAAAAAATGTGTTAACATTTCCTTCCTATTCTTTGGGTCGTTCGGTAAAGCCACGTATATATATAAATAATACATATAATGATATCACGACGTTTCGATCGCAACACAAGCGGGCGTCATCAGAAAAAGGGGGGTTAGCTTCTAAAGACAACTGCTTACAAAGGTTTGAAATGGGCGTAACTCAAATGTCAGCAGCCAATGCCAATGCAAGTGGTGGGCAGCGACCGCGGCGGTGGTGGGCTTTACACCAATCAGAGGACTGCCAGGCAAAAGTTAGCATGTCAATGCAAGATCACCGACACTTCTACACGGCGAGTGCACCAAGGTGGCTATGTTAATGTGAGAGATTAACATGTTAATGGCAGTTCCTGAAGCAGCAGCGTCGAGGAAGGCGCGCGAGGTAGCTGTGTTGGTGAGACATTTAATCTGTTAATGTAAAAAAATCAGAGAGCCAAAAATAACAACTAATATTGGAAGGTGGTAGGCTGCGAACATCACAGTCAGTTATGACTTTAATTTGTTACTAATGTCCTTCCAATGATTGCTCAGTTTGTACCCATCTTCTTGGTTGAAATTGTGTCTATTTATATATCTGGATGGTTTCATGAACGAATCTTTGCTGATAGCCAGTGGGTTTGCAGAGTACCTTCGTCTTGGCAAAATCAATTTCGTGTGTGCCCACAACGTTAAAATAATTATCAGCCATGGCTGAGGTATTGGTCCTACCGTATTTCAGATCTGCCTTGTGTTCACGAACCCGGTCCGAGACATGTGGCTTAGTTTCCCCAATGTAACTGCTGCCGCAGACACAGCTTAGTTTGTAGACACTGGAGTATGGCATGTCAGGGATCACATCCTTCACAGATGGGATAAGATCACGAATTTTATGTACTGTGTTGAATCGTACCTGGATCTTGTGTTTGCTCGTGATTTTGGAAGTCTTTTTGGTGACCCCTGCTATGTATGGACGGTAATGGTTTTGATTGGGTCCTCAGATGGTTCTTCCCAACGGTTGGGGTGATAGCTTTATGGATTGTGTAGTCTGAATATCCATTCTTCTTGAGGGCTTGGTGTACGTGCTCCATTTCACTGGCTAGGTGGTGATGGTCGGAAATACAACGAGCTCTATGGTGTAGAGTTTTGATGAGGTAATTCTTCTGGGATGGATGGTGGTTGGAGTCACTTTTTAGGCAGGCATCCATATGGGTAGCTTTCCTGTAGACAGTGTCCCATTAAGCCATCAGGTCTCTTTTCGATTAAAACATCCAATAATGGTAACTTGCCATCCTTTTCCACCTCCATGGTGAATTTGATGGCTGAAGGGATCTCAGAATAAATAACCAAAAAATATATATATACCACGTTCACTAAACACTATTCATTGTTTATCCTGTTTGCAGGAAATGTTGGCACGGTTTCGTGTAAATTAGAATTTGTTATTTTTGATCTTGTGAGTTTGCACATTCCCTCCATGCAATGTCCTGTAGCTGCCATCACTGGTGTCCTGGGCTGCGTTTGTCCTTGCAGCAGAGCCGTTTATATTGATGGGAGCATAGCAGCTGCAATAACAGTTTGAGTATGGGTCATCAATGCTTAATAACAGAACGTCGTGCATTCATTGTTGGAGGAACACAACTGGTAGATTGACTTGCGCGATGGTTGGAGGTCACACTTTACAATGTGGGCCCTTGAGAAAACTGGGAAATGTTTCGAAAAATTGACGAATGAGCAGTCCCATAATGACATAAGATAAATTTTATTTTGTACTCATTGAGTAGTGTAACATCCCTCCGCGGGGTTGCCGCAGAGCAGTTTGTCTATGAGCCCAGGCCAGATAATTTATTTCATCTCGTACCATCAGAGATGGCGATAACTTTAGTTGTTTCAATATCTTTACGTGGCCATTTACGGTGATTTATGCGATACCCATTTCTAAACGAGGGGTTATCAACTAATGCTCTCGTATCAGCTGAAAAAAATACAGCAAGGGTTGCGTTCTTGAAAACGCTTGCGAATGCAGAATTCGCGAATGCAGAAACCTTGTTGCAGTAGAAAAAAATGGGGTTACGTTCCGGGTACGAGTGAACATAAGGGGGGGGTGGGTATGGTAAATGTTTAATAATAATGACTACAATAAATACGTAAAACATTATGAATAACAATGCCTTTTTGTATTACCTTTGATGATATGACGACGATGAAAGTGTTGGTGATGGCGAGGAAGTCAGCAGGAGGACTCCGAGAGATGCATGGTGTTGGATAATTACAACGCTGCACAGTTATTTTAGCACCCCGGGGGGAGTGCTAGCCGCAAACATATTTCACTGGTTGCATTCGCGTTGTTTTTAATGGACCCACAGTCGACTGAAAGTGTGTGTAAAGTAAAGATGCACAGGAGCGAGTTCAGAGCGGGTTTACTGCGAGACTTGAGGACAACGCAGGCAGCACATTCTGACGCGCACCTCCCCGGTGTCGGTGGAACAACTCGCGAATACTGGAGTCGGGCGGGTGTCGGGAATTGGTATATATTTAGTAACCCGTGAATTATGCGATATTCGCGAATCCGGAACCTGCGCGCGGACCGAGGGTTGAACTATACCTCATTGCTACTCAAGTCGTTTGCTACCTTAGGTGGTTACCAATTTTTTCTCTGGTACCACGGACGAAGTGATGTGAAACAGTTGTTTTTTCTACCACAGGGTCGTGCAAGGGGCTTGCTTGGTGTAGCCAGTTTCCCCGTGTCCCTCTCCTCCCGCGGTGAATCCTTGCATGGGTGGGGGCAGGTCAGCTAAGTAAACAATAACAACAATACAAATGAACAACAAGAATAAACAATAGACAGAAACAATAACAACACAAAATAATAAAGCTCGGAGATAATGAGTAGTAGACTCTGCGTTGTGTTCTGTTTCTCCGGAGAAGGATGGCGAGTCCACGCTAGCTGATCACCAGGAGGGCGGGTGGGTGGGTTTGTGAAAGGGCGAAACTTTATTTCAAAGGTCCTCTTCTGAAGGGTAGTTGCGTATCTGCAATCGCGATCAGAGACTCACCCTAAAAACTCACAACACCGCAGCTCAATTCCTCAGTCTGGAGTCAGCCCAAATCTCAATTTGGTGGGGGGGGGGGGCATGCCCTCGTACTCTACTTTGCACATGGGGGGCTCGGGGTCCAATCCCTGGTCACCATTACCTGCTCTTATAACAATAAGAAACGCACCTTGCTCTCCGTAGCAATTCGCAGAGTGCACAATTATACGTGTGATTAACCACAGGCGAACTCACAGCGGCCATGCTGGTGTTTGCTGTGGCCCGTTCCAGAGGCAGTGCTACGAATTTTACTTGCTACGGCAAAAAAAAAGTTGTGGTTCTGCGACCTGAGGCGATGGTGAAAACAATTTTCCCTGGGGAAAATTGAGGGGGTTTTTTCGTCTTCAGATGTTTTTGTTGGCGAGGCCAATTCGGTGGGGACATTTGGAAATGTGCCGCACAGAAATTGAGCTCGACTCCGCACAGAAACACAACAACAACAAAAACGGTCCGAGATTAAGATAATCGCTCAAATTCAACTTGGGCAGCCCTGAAGGCAAGATTTGCATCTCGGGAATATTACATTGTGAAGATGCGTCAGCTAGGAATCATTAACTAGAATTCATTCAAATGGTAATATTAATTGCAACGGTGGCCTACCTTGTTGGCAATGTCGAACGTTAATTAGTTTAAATGCATATGTTACGCACTGTATATATAATGCCAATTTATAGGGAAAATTACATTCTTAGCAATGCAATTATTCAATTGAGTGATTTTAAATCATATAATCAAAGTGGAGGCAATTATAAATTAGTCTATTGTTAAAACTCCCGTGACTCACGACACGGTACGTATAGCCGCTGAAAACAGGTATGAGTCACTCGGCTCACACCAGCATGTTTACTCAGTGCGATTAGCATGGGGCCTAGGGTAATTGTGAAAGGTTGATACATCTGCTGTGAAGGCTGTGGCGCTGCTAAGAGCGGCAATGGTCCATCTGATACGAATCGTGTGCCTAGCTGCGTGCGTGCATGCATTCCGATCGGGTTTTACACGTTACGTTGGCTACCTATCAAACAAAACTTCGGATAGTTTACAAAACGACACCTACTTGTCTTTGAGAGGCTGCACCGACCCGTGCAGTCTTATCTGGCCGAGCAGTGTGCAGTGGTAGCAGCTTCGAAAGACCCAAAAACGACACCGTCGATGATCGGCATCCCACAGTGATGCTGATGCTGCTGGACGCACACGTAAACCTCGTGTGGTGATATTTGCCAACGTAGTTTCGCCGGGAGTCTTGGTCCGAAGAGATGGAACCCCGATGCTAAGGATCGATCCTCGAGTCTGAGCCCGTTTCGCAACAGATTTACAACAGTTGTGGTTTTCCCAAAAAATACTTGCTATGTGTGATCAGCCCGCATTCGTGATGGTAAGATGCCCTGTTTAATAATGGGGGAATACGTTGATGTGATAAATTAATGATACATGGATTAATCTACTTACAAACGAGTTCGATTCCAGAGGTGTGTTAAGTCGATTTGTTCGTAAGTCCAACTTTACTCCTATAAACATGTTGTACGGCGTGTACACTAAACACAGTGAATGGCTTTAAAGGTTGTATAATCTAATGTAGATGTAGATGCCACTGGTTCTTCACGTTCTGCAGATGTTGAGGCCACTGGTTCTTCATGTTCTGCAGATGTAGATGCCACTGGTTCTTCATGTTTTACAGATGTATATGCTACTGGTTCTCCATGTTCTGCAGATGTAGATGCCACTGGTTCTTCATGTTCTTCAGATGTAGATGGCACTGGTTCTTCATGTTCTGCAGATGTAGATGCCATTGGTTCTTCACGTTCTGCAGATGTAGATGCCACTGGTTCTTCACGTTCTGCAGATGTCGATGCTACTGGTTATCCATATTCTGCAGATGTAGATGCCACTGGTTATTCATGTTCTGCAGATGTAGATGCCACTGGTTCTTAATTTTCTGCAGATGTAGATGCCACTGGTTCTTCATGTTCTGCAGGTGTAGATTCCACTGGTTCTTCATGTTATGCAGATGTACAGCAGATGACACAGGTTCTTCATGTTCTGCAGATGTAGATGCCACTGGTTCTTTATGTTCTGCAGATGTAGATGCCATTGGTTCTTCATGTTCTGCAGATATAGATGCCACTGGTTCTTTATGTTCTGCAGATGTAGATGCCACTATCTATTACGCGGCGGTTGAACTTACTACTCTCGGTACTTGGACATACAGACAGGTTTGTTCGTATTCTTGGGTCTTTCGGTAAAGTCATGTGGATAGGTTCAAAGAAAATAACAAAAAAAATACTAAATAAAAAAGCAGTTTTTTGTTATTTTTGTTATTTTCTTTGAACCTATCTACATGACTTTACCGAAAGACCCAAGAATATGAATTACTGCAGTCACGAAAGCTTTTAAGTCAAGGTTTGTTCGTATCTCTGAAAGTTAGTCAGTCGAATGTTCGTAAGTAAAGGAGTCAATGTAGTAGTTTTATTTGTTCATGGGCCAGAGTAGAAATTGATGACATCTAAGGAAGGAAAAAAACTTTTAGCACCATTGCTTTTTTTGCAATGCTAATACGAGTGAATTGCCCGGTAGCCCCACTCATTCTGCATGGTTATCTCATTATTCATTGTTACAGTATTGGCCACGTGAAAATTTGAAAAGCCATGTCACCTCAGGTGGTATCGAAAAGTGTAATATCAGGTCTGGGCTCATGGACTAATTTTAGAAGTGGATGTTGTGTGTAATAACAGGATCGCTAACTACATATTAATGTTAAAATAGCGTGTTTAATATGATATTGGAAAGTATAGTTTGGACAGGCACCGTTGGAACAATGTGCCCTGGGTGCAACGCCATTGAATAACCTAATCAGGATAAGCACCGCTGAGTAGTATGTGCTATGGGTGCTATTTTGAAGAGCAATGACTGCGTATCAAGGACGGGAGTGAGATTGGATATTTAATGAGCAATGTACAGGGTGGTCCAGATGTCTTGCGAATCCCAATTAATTGACCCCCAACTTATTTTTTCTTCCCGTTCCATTATTCATTTTTCTTTCAAATAACCCTTACTTTAAAAAAAATATATAAAGTTGTAGATCATTAAATGGGGGGGGGGGGTCACAAGACATCTGGACCGACTTGCACAGTTGGGTTGCGCTGGTCACTCGGTGAGAAACTTCAGGCAGTGTGATGGGATATGTTTCTGTAGTCACTGAAATCAACTCGGGCTATCTTAAAGGGCAAATCGTAATTCAATCCAATGGCTCATTAATTGACACATCGTGCTGCTGTTATGAACAGGATATTTTCTGTTGGAACGGTGATTGCAGATGCATCGTTCAGGAGAAACGCGAGGGTTGAATTCAAGGTACAATACATTTTACATTAGTTTTCCGAAATTGCTAACTCAGGGCCCTACCAAGTAATGAAGGGTTAGAAGCTCAAGGCAGTATCAACTTCGCCATTATAATATGATTATATGCGGTAGGTTATACAGTATATAAACGTGACGTCACTTTTCCTGTGGCTTTCTGACACAACGAGTTGCACTGCTTACCGCAACCGTTCCGATTGGAAATGCCATCACATGTGTAGTGCTATTATTTCACGCGGACACATTCTTTTTCTCCTGTGTCACTTTATTCGAACAGAAATCCTCGCGTTCAACACCCCGTAACTCCGTCGCAACTCTTCCGCTTGCTCCGCTCGCCTGCCACGCTTCGCTCGCTCCGCTCGATAGCCTGCTCCCTCCTCTCTCTCACTCTGCTAGCCTCTCCGCTGCTAGCCTATCACTACACACACTGGTAGCTTCCCACCGTACACTCTGCTAGATTCTCCACTGCTAGCCTGTCACTATATACTCTGCTAGCTTCTCTACTGCTAGACTTCCCGCACTCACACTTAGGATTCCACTAGATTTTCTACTGCTAGCCTTTCGTGCACACACACTTAGGATTCCGCTAGCCTCTCTACTGCTAGCCTGTCTACCCTCGCCTCTCCAACCTCGCCCTTGCCTCCAGTGGGGAATCAGCCATCACCGCTGGAGAGGACGAGGTGTGGCGAGCGGGGCCTTGGACTTCTCTTATATTCACTCTTCTCTTCAATCCAACCAACTCAACTACCTGCCTCACACGTTGCCGTATTTACCCTGCTCATTAAACGCCCTAATTAAGCTGGCGTCCTCCCGTCGCCTCCCGCACGTGGCATCTTGTTGTTGTTTGACTTGCATCCCACTGGAATTTTTGCACACAGAGTTGGTGTACGGTGCTTTTTCTGCAATATTTTGCTGTCTTTTCTTGGATTTTCTGTTTGTACAGTCACTTTAAGATGTTTTCTTGTTCATGTTTTTGTTTTCTGTTTGTTGCGGTTGCACCCGATTCAAGAGCCGAATGGCTCACAGCGCTATACCTAATAAATGAACTTGAACTTGATCTGCTGCTATCGCCTCAATCCGCAGACTCCGAGGCGCCTACACCGTGTCTGCATTTTCAGCCAGCCAATCACTGATATGCATCTTACTTGGTCGCCTTTTTCTGGTTGCTGTCTCTCTCCGCACCTGTGTGCCCTGACGTGACTTCACTGTCTGCCGCTCACACATGCGTGCACACTGTTTGCAAAACCTCGCGTGCTTTACTGTACTACACATGTACGTAAGTTGAACTGCCTTCGCACAGGAAGTAGCCAACCGTGATAATCAGAGGTGTGGTGTAAGGACAACAAACTAAACACAAAAATCAGTTTATGACACGACGCAAGTTTGGAATTAAATTGTGAGGAAACAATGAATGTGTAAGTTTTATTTTCTTCTTTCAGGAAACGTTTGGCCTCTACATACAGTGAGGGAAAAAAGTATTTGATCCCCTGCTGATTTTGTACGTTTGCCCACTGACAAAGAAATGATCAGTCTATAATTTTAATGGTAGGTTTATTTGAACAGTGAGAGACAGAATAACAACAAAAAAATCCAGAAAAACGCATGTCAAAAATGTTATAAATTTATTTTCATTTTAATGAG
>CM025644.2:6231352-6269805 GCA_014621495.2 Entosphenus tridentatus | reverse complement strand
GTTTGCACACATCTCAGGAGGGATTTTGTCCCACTCCTCTTTGCAGATCTTCTCCAAGTCATTAAGGTTTCGAGGCTGACGTTTGGCAACTCGAACCTTCAGCTCCCTCCACAGATTTTCTATGGGATTAAGGTCTGGAGACTGGCTAGGCCACTCTAGGACCTTCATGTGCTTCTTTTTGAGCCACTCCTTTGTTGCCTTAGCCGTGTGTTTTGGGTCATTGTCATGCTGGAATACCCATCCACGACCCATTTTCAATGCCCTGGCTGAGGGAAGGAGGTTCTCACCCAATATTTGACGGTACATGGCCCCGTCCATCGTCCCTTTGATGCGGTGAAGTTGTCCTGTCCCCTTAGCAGAAAAACAACCCAAAGCATAATGTTTCCACCTCCATGTTTGACGGTGGGGATGGTGGTCTTGGGGTCATAGGCAGCATTCCTCCTCCTCCAAACACGGCAAGTTGAGTTGATGCCAAAGAGCTCCATTTTGATCTCATCTGACCACAACACTTCCACCCAGTTGTCCTCTGAATCATTCAGATGTGCATTGGCAAACTTCAGACGGGCATGTATATGTGCTTTCTTGAGCAGGGGGACCTTGCGGGCGCTGCAGGATTTCAGTCTTTCACGGCGTAGTGTGTTACTAACTGTTTTCTTGGTGACTATGGTCCCAGCTGCCTTGATATCATTGACAAGATCCTCCCGTGTAGTTCTGGGCTGATTCCTCACCGTTCTCATGATAATTGCAACTCCACGAGGTGAGATCTTGCATGGAGCCCCAGGCCGAGGGAGATTGGCAGTTCTTTTGTGTTTCTTCCATTTGCGAATAATCGCACCAACTGTTGTCACCTTCTCACCAAGCTGCTTGGCGATGGTCTTGTAGCCCATTCCAGCCTTGTGTATGTCTACAATCTTGACCCTGACATCCTTGGAGAGCTCTTTGGTCTTGGATATGGTGGAGAGTTTGGAATCTGATTGATTGATTGCTTCTGTGAACAGGTCTCTTTTATATAGGTAACAAGCTGAGATTAGGAGCACTCCCTTTAAGAATGTGCTCCTAATCTCAGCTCGTTACCTATATAAAAGACACCTGGGAGCCAGAAATCTTTCTGATTGAGAAGGGGTCAAATACTTATTTCCCTCATTAAAATACAAATCAATTTATAACATTTTTGACATGCGTTTTTCTGGATTTTGTTGTTGTTATTCTGTCTCTCACTGTTCAAATAAACCTACCATTAAAATTATAGACTGATCATTTCTTTGTAGTGGGCAAACGTACAAAATCAGCAGGGGATCAAATACTTTTTTCCCTCACTGTATATACATTAGCACATTTTGAAAAAGTAAGAATTGTGAGATAAACACTTCATAAAATCTATGCCATTAAAATAAGACACACATATAGTGTTATAAATGTAGGACTAGTACTGACCAACAGCTTCTTTGTCTTTCTCGGTTCTTTATTAACGAGTATAGTTCACATCTCCTCCGTCGGCATCACACAATGTCCCTCCATTCTCTCCAACGCACAACTCCCCATCAACATCACTCAATGTTGCTCCGTTTACTGTTGCTCCGTTTACCCTCGCTCCGCTGGCTTCGCTCGCTCTCCCTCTGCTCCAGCGACCTCCCTCTCTGCTCTCTCTCCAGCTCGGTCGCCCTTTGTTCTCCCTGCCGTCTCACTCCGTCGTAGCTTCTCCACCAAGGTCCGTTACTCCGCTGCTATCTTATACTGTATTCTCTTTATCCGCTGCTACCATACTCTGTCTTCTCTTTGTCCACTGCTACCAACACTATCTCCCTCTGTCCACTGCTACCTTATACTATACTCTCTTGTCTACTGCTACCGTATACTATACTTTCTTGTCTGCTGCTCCGTCTCGTCCTCTTATCTGTCTCTTGTCCCAGGCACCAACCAACTCCCGTTTCTCCCCACGCTCTTTGCCTTGATCCCCGAACCAATTTGCCCCAATCAATTAGATCATCCCCCGCTCCTCCATTCGCCCCAACCCCCAGTCTCACGTCATGTTGTTAATCGCAGACATCGAGGCGCCAATTCCCGACATCCATCCCTGTCGTCCAATCACCGGCCTGCGTCCTCAATTACCCCCGGCCACCTGCGGCCCCCCTTAACTACCATGCCACCTTAATTGGTACAACAACAACAACAACAGTAAATCGCTCAGCGTCCTGTGTCCCTGTTTGCCCTCACTGGCCGCCACGTGCACGCATCTCAACCCAGCGCGTGACGCGTGTTTCTCAAGTCCTACATAAAGTAACACTACAAACCCCATTGTCATAGGGTGTCAAACGGAATTTAAATATAAATGTGCAGTTTTTTCTCCTATAGTGTGTGTTGTTTTAATAACGTGATTTGGATATGAATCAATGAATGTATTATAGGGCAATGGCACACATTTTTATAACACGAATGCGAATTGGATGTAACATGATCGAGTGAACAGAACTACATCGCACAAGTAGGAAAAAGCGGTTATTAGGCTGCCTCGGCGTAGCATCGCGCAAGGCTGGATGCTTCGAGATGCTACCCACGCGCCTCAGTCTTTGTTCGGCCTGCACACACATCGCACGTGTTATCGTGGACTGTGCTTTACGCTATATTATATTATAACGCGATCTCTCCAGAAGAGACTGTACCACACCCCTTTGTCAATCCGCTGCCTCTGCGTGACGCGTTGGTCACCACGGTGGGGGGGGGGCATTTGATCACTGAGAGTTAAGTGACACTGGACGGGTTCAGATAATACCAACGGAATGATTGAAATCAGGTCACCGCGTTCAAACCACTTTAACTTGTCACTTGCATTACACACCACTGAGAAATTTCGGCAAAAGACGCACAATGTAAACTTAAAATATATATATACACAGTATGTAAAAGTATATATTATTTAGAATAATATATAATTTATACATATTTAATAACGGATGGAAAGTCATGGGCAAAGGAGATATTTGTCTTCACCCTGAATTTGAGCGAATAGGATGTGTGTTGCAAAAATACAGCTACTGTTAAATGTGATGCATTGATTTTTTTTACGGATGTGCCCTACAACTCTCTGATGTGTGTCTTGGCTGCCGTGACGTTTGTTTGTCACGGCGTGGTGTCAAACGTTTCGCTTCACGTCCCGGGCACATCTTTAACAGAACCGAATTCAGTCCAGGCAGTGTGCGGTGCAACCTACAAACACCTCCGGGAGGGGCTGATGAATGTACTTCACTTTCGTGGCTTATCTGGTCTCTTTCTCCGAAGTCTACGGCAAGCATTTTTCTTGTAAAGCGAGGCAGTAAGCGTACATTTATATATATATAACACGTCACATGTGAAGATCTCCGTGTGAGAAGTTAACATTTGAGTGGGGGGGGGGGTAATTTAACAGTATTATGTTTCTACTTTAACACTATAATGTTTCTAGTTGGCAGCCTTGTGCACTTAGCAAGTGAATGCAAAACAGTCATTAACGCTGCAAGGCAGCTGTTTAATGCACCTCCGTCTGTATATGAACACAATGTTTTCGCTTGAGGTCCTGTGTCATTACCAAATTAAAAGGCTGTGCAGACATGGCCCCGGATTTGACCACTTTTCACACTTTTTTTTATTAATCAGACGTCTCCGCTCGCGAAGAGAACATTGCAAAGGGCAAATGCCAAAACATGTCTACAGCACTGTCCTTAATGAGACATCTCCCATTGTATCTGTCTTTTCATTTGCGATGCATGCTGGTAACTGGAGGTGCGTGTTGATGGGTCACGCAAAGACGGCGCAACAAGCAAAGTGAACTGGAGGGCGACGAGGTGGCGATTACAGGATAAAGTGCAGTAAGTATAATGTGTGTAGTGATGTACTCACACGGGCACTCTTAGTTTTTCGCCTATGTCACTTTATTTGCCTTGCATCCAGTGTGGATGCTCCTCACACTAACATACAGTGAGGGAAACAAGTATTTGATTCCCTGCTGATTTTGTACGTTTACCCACTGACAAAGAAATGATCAGTCTATAATTTTAATAGTAGGTTTATTTGAACAGACAGACAGAATAACAACAAAAAAATCCGGAAAAACGCATGTCAAAAATGTTATAAATTGATTTACATTTTAATGAGGGAAATAAGTATTTGACCCCCTTTCAATCGGAAAGATTTCTGGCTCCCAGGTGTTTCTTATACAGGTAATGAGCTGAGATTAGGAGCACACTCTTAAAGGGAGTGCTTCTAATGTCAGCTTGTTACCTGTATAAAAGACACCTGTTCACAGAAGCAATCAATAAATCAATCAGATTCCAAACTCTCCACCATTGCCAAGACCAAAGAGCTCTCCAAGGATGTCAGGGACAAGATTGTATACCTACACAAGGCTGGAATGGGCTACAAGACCATCGCCAAGCAGCTTGGTGAGAAGGTGACAACAGTTGGTGCGATTATTCACAAATGGAAGAAACACAAAAGAACTGTCAATCTCCCTCAACCTGGGGCTCCATGCAAGATCTCACCTCGTGGAGTTGCAATGATCATGCGAACGGTGAGGAATCAGCCCAGAACTACACGGAAGGATCTTGTCAATGATCTCAAGGCAGCTGGGACCATAGTCACCAAGAAAACAGTTGGTAACACACTACGCCGTGAAGGACTGAAATCCTGCAGCACCCACAAGGTCCCCCTGCTCAAGAAAGCACATATACATTCCCGTCTAAAGTTTGCCAATGGACATCTGAATGATCTAGAGGAGAACTGGGTGCAAGTGTTGTGGTCAGATGAGACCAAAATGGAGCTCTTTGGCATCAACTCAACTCGCCGTGTTTGGAGGAGGAGGAATGCTGCCTATGACCCCAAGAACACCATCCCCACCGTCAAACATGGAGGTGGAAACATTATGCTTTTGGGGTGTTTTTCTGCTAAGGGGACAGGACAACTTCACCGCATCAAAGAGACGATGGACGGGGCCATGTACTGTCAAATATTGGGTGAGAACCTCCTTCCCTCAGCCAGGGCTTTGAAAATGGGTCGTGGATGGGTATTCCAGAATGACAATGACCCAAAACACACGGCCAAGGCAACAAAGGAGTGGCTCAAGAAGAAGCACATTAAGGTCCTGGAGTGGCCTAGCCAGTCTCCAGACCATAATCCCATAGAAAATCTGTGGAGGGAGCTGAAGGTTCGAGTTGCCAAACGTCAGCCTCGAAACCTTAATGACTTGGAGAAGATCTGCAAAGAGGAGTGGGACAAAATCCCTCCTGAGATGTGTGCAAACCTGGTGGCCAACTACAAGAAACGTCTGACCTCTGTGATTGCCAACAAGGGTTTTGCCACCAAGTACTAAGTCATGTTTTGCAGAGGGGTCAAACACTTATTTCCCTCATTACAATGCAAATCAATTTATAAAAAAATTGATATGCGTTTTTCTGGATTTTTATGTTGTTATTCTGTCTCTCACTGTTCAAATACACCTATCATTAAAATTATAGACTGATCATTTCTTTGTCAGTGGGCAAACGTACAAAATCAGCAGGGGATCAAATACTTTTTTCCCTCACTGTACACATACCCTTGTTCCGAACTCCCCGCTCCGCTATCTCTCTCACTCTATACTCCACTAACTCTCTCACTCTATACTCCGCTAACCTGTCCTGCTTCCCTCACACCTGCACCCTCGTCCCTGCCCCCAGCAGGGGATCAGCCAACACTGCTGGGGAAGACGAGGTGAGGAGGGCGAGGTCCCAGGCATCTTCTCCCCGACTCTTGTGTTCTTCATCCCTTGAGCTCCAACCAACAATAACCCCATGTTGCTCCGTACACTCCCTTATATATCCCTCCTCATTAGGGGTCCTCAATTACCCCCCCCCCCCCCATTAAGCTGGTGCCTCTACAGCACCTAGAGCACGCATTCTCTCTCTTAATCGCCTCCATCTCCCGCCTCTAAGGCGTCTACCCCATGTTCCAACGCTCGCACCTGCCTGTCCCCAAATGCACCCGCTCAATTAATGCTTCTCCCCCTAATTGCTGCCGCCTCTCCGGTGCCTAAGCCATGTCTCGACACTTGCACTTGTCCGTCCTCAAATCCACCCGCTCAATCACTGCTTCTCCCCACTTACCTTTGCGCAACCTCATTTGCACACTCTCTGTGCTAACCTCGCGCGTTATGCCACTCTATGTGTACTGCCTATTTTTTATTTTTTAGAGCTTGCATTTGCTCCCTCCTGCTTATTTTCTTTACACACTTCAGAAATGTAAAGATTGGCTGACGGGAGGAACGGAGGGGCACCGGTCAGTACAAAACCAGTTCCTCATGGCGGATCCTACAGTCGGTCTGTCCACCTGGCCTTGCTGGACAGGTTACCTGCACAGGGCAAGGTCTCTGTGTAGCCAACCTCCACCGCTGAGGTCTTCATGGAAAACCCAGGCCGCAGCTGGGTGTGGCACCGTACCGCAATATTATGTGTCGTCGATGACTGTCCACGATGTTCGGCTGGGCTTTACCCCAGAGTTCTTCACTCGTTTTCAGTGGGGGTGCCACTTTTGCCAAAAAGACATCATCAGTGTGAGGGCCGCCACACATTTTAATCCATTGTTCGGTTTGACAGCAGCACGACGATGATGATCATGATGGGGGGAGGTCTTGTCAGCCTTTGTGTATTGTCAGGGGCCGCACTAAAGGCCACTACGGGTCGCCAGTGGCCCGCGGGCCTTGCTATCGCATGGCCCCGCCGATTGTGCACACTGCGCTGAATGAACGAGTAGGCAACCATCGCAGGGTACCAGACTATCAAGAAATGAGCCTCGAGACTCAAGAGCGTTTCATCATTGGTGAATACGTTGTCATCATTATCAATCTTTTAATATTTTTGGAATATTTTAAAAGGTCTTTAAATTGAACTAGTAGGGAACCTGTTCATATGCAATGGAAAATAAAAGAGCTATGATTTTCATACTTTCTTCTCAATCATGTACTCGCAGCAATGAAAGTAATCCACTTTTTTATGAATACAATTGCAAGATAATGTATTTTAAGGTTTTTCAAAATTATATTTATACAGGAGTTAAATCATATTCTTGCAAAATACAATTACATTAATAGGATTTTTTTGTTAGAGCAATTTTAAATGAACCGTGCCAGTATTTAGCATTTTTCACCAACTTCTTTGGTGTTGCGTTATTCTTCTTCTTCCCAACTTCATTCCGCCAATTCAACCTTCATTTGTTCCATGAAAAATCCATTTATAGCCAGTAATCCAGCTAGTTTCAGTGACAATGGCTCGCAGCAAGCACTAACAACACAGAGCTATCGTTGGAGTGGCGAGGAGCCCAGCCAGTTGCCAGCCAAAATAGTTAATGCGTAGATTTTTTAAGATGGCTTTTTGTATTTCAACATTAGCCCTATAACAAAGCACAAACCCCTAATTCCGCAGACAAATAAAAACAAATCAATCACTTCTTTATATCTATAGCACTATTTCATTCAAAGGATTCCATTTTAAGTGCTGTACAGATTTTAAAAAAACTTTGCTAAAAGACTAAATCACAAGAAGAATAACAGCAATTTACATACAAAAAAAATAGTATTATAATAAATTGCTGCTGATACCACTTAAAAAAAAGAACACTATAAAATAATCGTGAGTAAAAGCAAGTTTAAAAAGGTATTCATATTTAACAAAACTCAGTGCTCGTGGGTTTAGACGAGGGGAGACATTGGGGTCACTGCCCTGACTAGGTTGGGACCACGAGCGGGATCATGTGTAGTACTTTTGTAGTGCCATCCATGGACACACACACTAGAACTTGAAGGCAACACGTTTATTGCAACACCCCGACAGGGCAATTACATAAACATATGGGATAACGACATAGGTGGTAGCTAACTTCTGTAGTATGTGTCGACTGAGGCGCACACACACCGTTGTAGGAGGCAATGCGTTTATTAAACAATTCACTGTACACCGGGTTCTGTTGCTAAGTGTGGCTAACTTGTTTGAGGCTGTTGACTATGTGCGTGTCTGTTAACTAGCTTGATCCCCGAAACGAGCCCCGAAACCCCCTAGCGCTCCCCCTTTATCCCTGGGCCCCGGTGCCGCCCCTTGCTGTAACAAGGATGAGACACCACTTCAGGTCACGTGCCCTTGACTCCTCTAATCGAGGCCCACTTCCGGTCACGTGCCCTTAGCTCGTCCAATATGTGCACCCGGCGCTCGGCACCCCTCCAGCACTGTGGCTGGCGCAATCCACAGAGACATGTAACTGTGTCTCTACAGTACCCACCCCTTCATAAAATTTCAGCTGACCCGGCTGTGAAACCCAAAATGGAAAGAGTAGAGGAAAAAAAAATCCAACAACCCCCCCAAAAAAGTAAGTGTAACAATAACCCCAAACGACGCGCCCCAACAACACAACACAAGAGACGTAAGATTAAGAAGAAGAAGGGACGGCAATCTCAAGAGGTAATCCGCCCTCCCGGCAGCCAGCCCCGTCCCACCGCCGCACGCATGCCTTCCCCCCCCCACGGGCACAGGATGGGGCCGGGTCCTCCCCCGGCCGCCCCCCCCCCCCGGCTCATGAGCGAGACCACCAACCGATGGTGTGTGTGAATGGCGGCATGCCAGCGAGAGTTAACGGAAGCGGCCCGTTTTCAAGAACGTCCTCATCGCCGGACCTCCCGCCGGGTTGGGGGAGGCCTCCATGGGTGGTTCCGGTGTGTGACAAGACTGGCCCGAGGCCCGTGGCCCCTCTCTAGGTGGCGAAGGAGGAGGCCGCCCGACTGGACAGGAAGGACCCAACGATGGTTGTCCACCCCTGTCTTGTGCCGAAACTGGCGACGAGGTCGGCGGCTCCCAGGACCTCAGTAGCTGGGACCCTGAGGGAGAAGAGGTGGAGCATTTCTAAGGCATCGTTCCCGTGGACACACGCCCCAGCTCGTCGGGCACACCGGACACACAGCCCCCAGGGATTTGAGATGATTGAGCATCGTCCGGCGGACAAAATAGTTTGAGGCGCGACGCATGTACAAACCAGTGCCTTCGACAGAATTGTATGTGGACGCTCTGCGGGCTTTTTACCTCTATGATCTCCGCGGGCGCCTGCCACGGTTTGTAGAGCTTAGAGGACATCCCTACGGGAACCTGGGAGCAATGCAGCCACCCCCTATCGCTGACTGCCCATTTGGTTCCAGTCTCCCGGGCACCCACCCGACGCAGAACCTTAAACTACCATCCTGTTTCTTTTCAAGAACGATGGGTGCACCCCATGGACTGTTAGAGGGAGTGATAATATCTAAGGCCAGCATTTCATCCATTGTGTGGCGCACATGTTTCTTCTCCGTGGGACTCAGGCTGTACGGGTTTTGACTAATAGGGCCCGAATCTCCCGTGTCAATGTGATGGCGCAATAAAGGCATGCAGCCAATGTCGAATTTGAATTTACTAAATACATCGCCAAATTCCGATAAGAGCGCACGCAGCTCGAGTCTCTGTGCATCAGACAGGTCCTTGCTCTCGGAACAGAGCATGTTTTTAGCCATGCCTCGTCAACATCCTCATCCTGCCCCCGCAGCCGCTGCAACACCTATTTTCCCGCCGTTTTCATGAACGCCACCTGCGGCCGACGCGTGAGCTAAGACAGTGCCCTCCTGAATAACCGACGCTTCCGGACCGACATTCAGTGCCTGAATAAAAGGTTGTCCATCGCTTGCAACCAAAGTCTGCACATAAACCAAATTTTGTACGTGAACCGCCCTGGTGGAGGGAACCATCAACAACCCGTGCAGAGCCGTTTTGCGATCTAGGTACTTTTTAAACCGCACCCCATGTAGACGTGCCCGGGCAGGCCGCACTTGAAACAGACGACGTGCCCGTCCCTCTGACAAGGGGAAAACCTCTCAGGCCCATCTCGCCTGCCCCAGAGGTCCTCCCCGGAATTCCTCCACGATGCTGCAGGACTCAAAACCCCCGCCTGTAGATGCGGTACGCCAGTGGTTGCTCCCAACCACCCTGCCTCTTTGCCGGATATGGAGGCGAGCCTTCAGACAGCGGGCAAACTTCAGTGAAGTGATGTCGCCATCTTCTGTGGCCGGTATAATGACCTGGAGGTCCTTGGCCCACAACAGCATATTTTCGAGGACCAGGAAGTCGCCTTGGCAGACGCCAGAAAAGTGGCGTGATAAGCGAGGGGACACCTCTGCTTCCCCCCTTTTTCGCGTGGGGAACTTGTGGCGCTTGGTGAAGGCTGGAGCAAAAATCTCCCCCATTTGTGCCAGGGCTTGTGGTAGTGTCGTTTTAAGTTCGTCGGGAATGACGTCGAGGGCTGCCAACGCATCGTCGTTGAGCGCCGTAGGTAGCGCTCGCAGTGGCTCCTCTTCCGTCTATTCCACGAGGCTGCAGGCGGCGAAGAAGCGGCGTTGGAATGCCACCCAGTCGCCGCCTACTGCCGTGAATTCCCGGACAAAGGAAAGGTGCTTCTTTAGTCCGCGGGTGGGATGCAGCGGCGTCGGCGGGAGGACGGCGTTGGCGGGAGCGCTTTTCCATGCTTTTAATATTTTGGCGGGCTCCGGCGCGCCGCGTTCTCCTGCGGTTTCCTGCGCATGGGAAACAGCTCCCGCCGAAGTCCGTGGGCGTGGCGTCGGTATCCCATAGTCGTCCCCCACTTGCAGGGTGATGGTGAAAGCACCACGAACGCACGTGGGAAACGGGCACAGAGGGCCATGGATGCGGCGTCTCCTCGTCGTTGTCCTCCTCATGGCGGGTGTGAGAGCAGCGACGGCAGAGACGAGATCGTTGAGACGCTTCTTCCTGCTACAGCATTCCTTCCTTGGCGGCGGTTGCCATGCCGGTGTCTACACTTTGCTGCTCTCCATCACCGGGGCTTCAGCACCCGGGGCCGCTTGCAGGATCAACTTGCCATCTTCATCGTCGTCTGAAGACGACTGGGTGAGTGCTTGTCGCCTAATGAGCATAATTTCTAAGTCTTTACCTAAGCTAGCTACACCTAACTAACTAACCACTTTTGACGCCAGTGTAGTGTATGTCGACTGAAGTGCACACACTCCGTTGTAGGAGGCAACGCGTTTATTAAACAATTCACTGTACACCGGGTTCTGTTACTAAGTGTGGCTAACTTGTTCTAGGCTGCTCACTATGTGCGTATCTGTTAACTAGCTTGATCCCCGAAACGAGCCCCGAATCCCCCCGGAGTTCCCCCTTTATCCCTTGGCCCTGGCCCCACCCCTTGCTGTAACATCGACGGCGCCCCCGCTTCCAGTCACATGTCCTTAACTCCTCCAATCGAGACACCGCTTCAGGTTACGTGCCCTTGACTCCTCCAATTGAGGCCCACTTCTGGCCACGTGACTTTAACTCGTCCAATGGGGCACCGCTTCCAGTCACGTGCCCTTAGCTCGTCCAATCGGGGCACTCGGCGCTTAGCGCCCATCCAGCACTGTGGCTGGCACGACCCACAGATACATTTAACCATGTCTCTACACTTCCACTAGCGACTAAACCACAACGGGCAACTACATAACCGGGTCAGGTCAGGAACGTACAGCCTGACGAATGATGCCGAACGTGACGACCGAAGACCGAAGATCGAGGAGACGTAGCTTGGCGGGTTGATTCCAGAAGACAGCCCGGATCGGTGCTCGGGACTTCCCTTTTATGCCCCTGTGTGGCCTGGCCCCGCCCTAGGCCACGCCCCCTTTTAGATCCGACTATAAGGTTCTGGGCTGTATGTCACGTGTCCCTCTCGCCACCCCTTGGGCCCCCTCGCTACCCTCTCCTGGTCACGTGCCCTCTCGGGTTCACCCAGACTATCATATCCTGTATTGCCCTCTCTGGCCATCACCAGAAGCATGCCCCCTCGGGCCCGCTTCTATGTCATACACATTCTGGTGCCAGAGAGAGAGGCTAACATGCACAGTACCACTCTTCCAATAGCTGGCGCTAGACGCCATAGTGAATCAATATACATCGCTACACTTTTATATGGGGAGGGTAAGATACGGGAGGAAGAACTAAAGTGAAGAGGTAGAGGGGACGGGAGAAAAAGGGTGAGGGGAGGAAGCATAGTTTATTTTTATTAGTAGTATGATGTACGTAGAAATTATATACCGTTTGTAGTCATCAGGATATGAATAATGAATAACGTGTTCCTGATTGAAAATGTGTTTTTGTTTATTTTAATCAAGCTCCTATCCAACATCAGTGGACGTGGTATTTTGAAGATAAAAAAAATCCGCCCTTGTCTCTTAATCCAATTGTATCCAGATTATTCTCGAGGCTTCACACAGTGAGACGAAGAGAGAGCAGTGCAACCCTTCATGTTAAGAGAATAGTCCCTGGAAGCGGATATGGCAGGGTAACCTCTGAAATCTCTTCAAGTTCACAGCGAGGGGGAGCAATTTCCAACCACACGCTGCCACCAGAATAATCTTCGCAGTATGAAAATCGAACCGATATTTTCTAAATTCTCAGAGGGTTTGGTTCATTTAATGTTTTCATTCAAATAAATTATTAGTTTTAATATGTTCCCCATAAAGCTCCACGTCTGAGCTCAGCAAGGTTTAATATCATTCTAATGGATTTCACACCTTGACGCTGGCCCTTGTTAATGCCCTTCTTCGATGGAGTAACTGCCTTGATGTATCAAAGAAGCTCAAGTTCCTTGACGACCTGGCTAGCTCTGCGTGATAGCAGCACCCACACCAATCAGATACTCAGCAACATATGAGTCAATGTGCTCCCTCCACCAACCAATACTGACCAGCGTAGTGAAGCATGGTCAAACCTCGCACCCCACCATTACTCACATTAGGCAAATAAATGCAGTGATGTATTTAACATTCTGCGTGCACCTCCATCGTGCAGGTGGTCTGGCACTATGCACACTCGCGAATACCAGAGCCCGGCGGGTCGCGAAAAGGGAATTAGTATACGTTTAGAAACTCGCGAATATGCGAAACTTGTGATTCTAAAACTCGCACATAGTGAGAGTCTAGCTATACATCACTGCTGCTCAAGGTCTGCTACCTTGATTGATACCAATTTCTGTTCTGGCCCATCTAGATGGTGGTGGCTTGGGAAGCCTTCATCCAGTAGTGGATTGGCCACGGTCGATGATAGTGATGAATGCACGCCCTGCAATGAGCGAATCATACGAGTGGTCATCGTTATGCAAGGGAGGGAGCGTTTGCAATGCGTGGCTGTCGACCGTGCGTGACCTCGACTGATGCACACATATTGCGAAGCGTTGTCCTTTCATCTAAGCTCCCGGGCATCTGCGGAACAGCAGTTGGCTCTGCAGGAGGTGTTGCACATGGCATATCAGGGCAGTGTTGTTGATGCTTTGCGTGTTATTGGCCACCTGCGCCTCTTCTGCCTGAGTGCGAGTGTGCAACGCCACGCGTTCGTAGTAGCAGCCCAGGTAAATTCCACAAGCGCTTTCCAATGCGCGTTTCGCGATTCTTCAGAAATTCGATACAGCCTAGTACAGAAAAAGTAAAACATGTCGCAATATGACAACGATGACACGCCCGCGTTGGACACAACGTGGCCAGTCCCTCGCAGATATTCGAAGTGTTATTTCCCGATACGCTTTATGTTTTGAAAGTGCAATAAAAAAATGAAAACATCATGAACGTATCCCAAATACACAAACACATATATACAAAAAACTAACATCCCCGTATCTCCCAACATAGAATGATGGGAGGAGTGCTATTAATGAGCACCTTTGAAGGTCAGCAAAGTGCTTTGGGGTGGTGGTGGTGGCGGTGTTGACAGCGCCTATTCCGGTTGCATTATTACGTACCTCCCATCACCCACTGCGCTTTTGTTTCCACACCTCGCCAGGTCCTCACTTAAGGCCGAGATGACCTGGGGGAGTCCACCCCCCCCCCCTCCGCCGACCAGTGCAGATATCAATATCACATGCCACTGATGTTAGCCATGGCCAAGCATTGAACCCAGGTCAAGCACTCACTGCCCAGTGCACAAACCACTTATGCTGCACTCACGCCACATGTTTAACACACGCGCAATGACAAAGATCCCCTGTGTAGCTTGAACAGACTGTTGGGGCAAGTGCTGCTAGCGAGCACCTATGATGGCCGGCACGGTACACAGCGGGGTGGGTGGCCAGAACCACGCCCGATTACCCTTGTCTCCCTAGCGGCATCTTTACACACGTGCCAGGTGCTCATTTGAGGCCGAGTCGACCTAGGGGACGAGGCCCAGGACCGGTTCAGGCAATTATTACTGTTGCTGGCCATGAGCGGGAAACGAACTAGGGTCGCCGGGTTCGTAGAGCAGCGTGCTAACAGCTACACTACTACTCCCCACAAACAAAACACACATACATATGTAGTGTAATAATTCACTGACGCTAGTAGGAGGTACTCTCTCTCTTTTATTCTGGCCTTCACAGCCTTAGGGGATAACTTCATACCGGCTCGCGAGAACCAACATGCTGCCAGACCCACAGCTTGAAGAGGGCAAGATCACGACGACTATTTAAAAGTTGTATTATTATCTAAACTTTGAACAGTCCACTGTTCCGAACAATCGAAAAGACTCTGTGACAGCAACCACAACCCATACAAGGGACCTTTCTGCGATACCAGGTTCGCATATCGCACCCCTACACATCGAGTGCACCGATAACGAAAAAATAAGAGAAGAAGACTTTGCCAGCCCATCCACCACATTTTGAAGCAAGTGTCCGCGGTTGTCGTAGAAACAAATCACTCATTCCTCTATTTCCAGTGCCGTGGCAGAGAACTTCCCTAAGCACTGCTTACTTCATCCCGTGCCACATGGAGGCGGAGGCCACCACCATTTATCTTTTGCCGCTTTTCTGCCTACTTTTACCCTGTCAACCTCCACCACCCTGTCGATCATCCTCCAGACTAGATGGTACACCTCGGACGATGTCATATAGGCACTCTTGATCAACCGTCCACGCGCTTTCCACAGGGCTTCTTTTATGGCCCGTACGACGGCCCATGTCTGAGCCCAAGCCCCTCCTGCCTTCGGTCGGAAGACTCCCCAAATAATATTTGGCATTGTAGCCTTGACCGGATAAAAACGGGTCAGCAGAGGCTGGCATAGCTCCCACACCTCCTGCACAAAGGGCTATTGCACGAGGACGTGAGTTGTACACTCATCTGAATCGCAGCCCTTCGGGCATTTATGGGTGCGGCCCATACGGCGGCAATACATGAACTTTCTGCATGCCAACCTCTCCCAGGCCGCCAGCCAGGATATATCTCTGTCTTTTTGTTAAGGCCTCAGATGCCACGTTCTCCCATATTTGTTGGTGTATGGCACTTCGTGCACCTGGCACCTTCGCACAAGGCCTCCCTCTTGCCCATCTCATCAAGGATACCTCGTGGGCACCATGACTCTCTTACTCAGGCCGGCTCATTTTCTGTAATGTACTCGTTGATCACGGCACACAACCACCCCTGTGTTCAAGCGAGGGGCTTGCCGCGTGGCAATGGAGCCATCCCTAGTCTCCGCAGGAGCCATGCCAGTCTGTACTGTAAATAATGAGGCTTTCACCTGGGACTCATCGGAAAAAAACTAAGTGCAACGTATTACAGACAAAGATCGCGGTGAAGGTATGCGCAACATTAGGGGCGCCCCTCCCACTGTTCGCAGAGTTTTATACATAGTCTCCCTTTTCACCCAGTCCATCCCACCTCCCCAGATGAACTTGAAGAGCAGGGTCTCCATTTTTTGCATCATTTGTGCGCCCGGAGGGAAAATATATGCCAAATAATGAAGTGCAGGTAGTATTTCCACCTTCAAAACAAGGATCCTTCCTTCCATTCTAAGGCTCCTGTTCGTCCACCTGGAAAGCCTTCCCTTCACCGACTTTATCTTTTCTTTCCAATTCCTCTTTGCCGAGTCTTCCCGGTAGAAGGTGACCCCCAGGACCCTGATCCCTTCTGCCTGCACTCTTATTTCTGGTGGGCGGCCCTCAAATAGCCTGGGGTCGCCAAAGATCATCATCTCGCTCTTGATCACATTATTCTTGGATCCTGAGGTGAAAAGAAAAGTTTTGCGAGCTCTAGTATCTCCCACACCGAGGATACGTCCCTACAGAAAACCACGACCTTATCCATCTACATAGCTACTTTTGCCTGTTTTCTGCACCCCGGGATGTGCACCCCTCTGATCCTCTGGTTATTTCTAACTGCCTGGGCAAAAGGCTCCATGCACATGATGAATAAGACCAGCGACATGGGGCATCTCTGTCTCACTCCCGACCTGACTGGTATTGCCTCCGGAAGGGTCCCGTTCATCAAAAGTCTGCCAGAGTTTATGAATTAGTTTCCGTACCCTACCTACCAATAGCTCCCCTACCCCCATGCGTGCCAGCACTGAAAAAAAATCAGGCGAAATGCGATCAAAGGCCTTCTCCTGGTCTAACCTGAGGAGTCCCAGAGGCCCTCCCCCTCAATCGTGGATTCCAGAACCTCCCTTAGTAGGACAAGGTTGTCTGAAATTCGCATACCCGGGACTGCACAAGTCTGGTCTGTTCTTACTACCTCCTCTACCACTTTCTCCAGACGTACTGCGATAGATTTAGCGAAGACCTTATAGTCCCAGTTTAACAGGGTGATTGAGCGCCAGCTCCCAAGGTCGCTGCAGTCCCCCTTTCCCTTATATATAAGGGTTATCACCCCTCCCCTCATGGGTTCCGGCACTGGGCCCTCCTCTAAGATTTATCTATACAATTGTTTCCGTACCCTACCTACCAATAGCTCCCCTACCCCCATGCGTGCCAGCACTGAAAAAAAATCAGGCGAAATGCGATCAAAGGCCTTCTCCTGGTCTAACCTAAGGAGTCCCAGAGGCCCTCCCCCTCAATCGTGGATTCCAGAACCTCCCTTAGTAGGACAAGGTTGTCTGAAATTCGCATACCCGGGACTGCACAAGTCTGGTCTGTTCTTACTACCTCCTCTACCACTTTCTCCAGACGTACTGCGATAGATTTAGCGAAGACCTTATAGTCCCAGTTTAACAGGGTGATTGAGCGCCAGCTCCCAAGGTCGCTGCAGTCCCCCTTTCCCTTATATATAAGGGTTATCACCCCTCCCCTCATGGGTTCCGGCACTGGGCCCTCCTCTAAGATTTATCTATACAATTGTAGCATGTTGTGTTTGAGGGTGTTCCAGAATTTAATATAGATTTCAGCCGGTATTCCGTACTGTCCTGGCGTTTTGTGCCGACGTAGCCCTCTTACTGCCTCGTCCAGCTCCTCAATCTGAACTTGCACATTCATTTCCTCTGGAGCCTTGATCTTCTGCTCGACCTCCCCCAGGAAGAAGTATCTTGCTTCCACCTCCGACGTCTTACTTCCATGTAGTTCCGCATAGTATTCCCGTGCTGCCCCTACAATTCCCTCTGTCTGTGTCAGTCTGCCCAGGCTTGGGCTGACCAGTTCTCAGATTGTGTTTTCTGTCTTCCTGCACTTTTTAAAAAAGAACCGTGTGCACTTTTCCCCCTTCTCCACTGCCCTAACCCGTACCATAAAAACGAGCTGCGCAGCTCGTTTTTCCAGCATCAAGGAGATTTTATCCCTTATCTTCCTTAACTCGCTCATCACTGGGAAACCTAATTCCAGCAACCTATGTGCTTTTTCCAACTGATCATTCAGACCCCTCAACTCATTCCTGACACTCTTTCTCTTACTATGTGCCTGAAAAAATGTTTGATCCAGCTCTTAACCATTTCCCACCACTCTGTCATAGTGCCAAAGCAGCACTGCAGGCTTTTCCGTTCCTCATACCTTTTGATAAAAACCCTCTTCACCTTCTCATCTGCTAAGAGACTTGTGTTCATCCACCAAATCGCTCTCCCCAACCTCAGTCCACCTGGAATTCGAAACCTCGTGCAATCAGCTTGTGGTCCGAAAAAGAAAACGGTTCAGTCTCCACATTCTCCACTTTAACTTTAGTGGAGACAAAAATAAAATCTATTCTTGAATGCAAAGATCCCGAACTACTTGTCCAAGTAAAACCCGGGCGCATTGGGTGCAATAACTGATAAGTGTTAATTAATTCAAAGTCCTTAACCAGACCACCTAGATTCCTCGAATAGGGGTCTATCTTCCGACTCCCTGATTACAGGCAGCACTTCTGATAGGCAGAGCAGGCAATTGAAATCCCCCCCAAAGATGACGTGCCTCCGTGTAACCAGCAGGGCCGCCATACTACCCAACAGTTCTACTCGCTCGGTATACTGCGTGGGGATGGAGACGTTAATTAGACGAAACGCTGTTCCATTGTATGTGGCATCTACGTATTGGAGTCGGCCAGGGACCACTTCTTGGGTCTCCTGTACCTCGACGCTTCTACTTCCTAGAAGGATAACCACCCCAGTGTTTTTATTGGCATTGCTCCCCGACCAGAAGCAGTGCCTGTCCCAGGACTCGATCAGCTTTGCCTGACCAAGAGAGTATGGTAGGTGGCACTCCTGCATGAAGTAAATGTCTTTTTTCAAGGTTTGAAAATAATGTACCATTACTCCTCGTCTGGCCTTACCCCGGATTCCCCTCACATTTACTGATGCTACAGAGCGTTCCATGCTCAAAAGTGTCTAGTCCGGCTCAGAAACGTCCTCCAGCAGTAGGTAATAGTTTTTGTCGACCAGGTCCAGTAGGCATTCAGAACTCCTGGGTTTCGGGGGTAACCCCCTCCCTTGGCCCATCTTTGCTGCTATTTCCACGCAAGGGGGCAGATCTCTATGAGGTACTCGATGTCCTCCGTTTCCTCTTTGTATCACTCTCGAATGTCCCTCTCCTATCGCCTTTCTTCTGCTGCTCTTCTTCGTCCTCTCTCACCTACACCTCCTCAACCCAATCGGCCACGGTTGGCTCAGGGGCCGCCTCCTCTGTCCCTTTGGCTTTGTGGCCTTCTTCCCACTGGCACGCGGATGTTTCCCCTTCCTCAGACGATGCTTCCCCCTCCTCCCTCTCGTCCAGCAGTGGAATTTCCTGTCCAGCAATCTCTCCACTCACGTCATCCGTTGCCCGGCTGTTCGGTGCGTGCTCCGACTCAGCCTCGGTCATCCCTCTATCTCCTCCCTCAGTCGCCCGACTCTTGTGTGCCAGGACCATGTTTGCGTATGATTCCGGGTAATTCCGATACAAATGATTCCCGCTTCCACAAAGCTTACACTGTGCCGGGGCTCTACACTCTTCCACTACGTGGTCAAGTGCTTTGCAACATGAGCACATCCGTGCCTCGCACGCTGCTGCCAGATAGCCTCTTCTCCCACATTTCCTGCCGAGTGTGGGTTGCCCCTCGTACACTATGTAGCCCCTACTACCGCCAATATTAAGGGCATTTGGGACATGCTGCAGGGCCCCGTCTGCCACTCTCAGCCTCACCCGCCACTGTCTGGCACCCGTCCAGATGCCTAACGAGTCTTGTATCCGATTGCAACTCGACAACAGCTGGCAGTGCTGTCGCAACCACACTTCTACATCGTGATCTGGCAGTGCCTCATTATACAGGAAAACAGTCACTATTTTCGTGTCCAGTTCTGATAATAGTTGCAGTTTAAGCAGCGGAAGAGGCCTCTCTCCTGCCTTTTCCTCAAAACGAGTGAGGAAACGCTGCAATAGGTTATTGGTTCTAAAGCTAACGTCAAATGCCCTACCGCTCGGCAAGGCTATCAAATAAAACAGGTCCATTGGTTCGACTTTTAGCATCCCCACCACTACTGTTAATACAAAAATCGAACGGTCCATGGTCACTTCATCTGGCACATCCTCCTTGAAGGCCACCCGTATGCAGTTGTGCCACCTAGCATGGATCGGTGTGAAGCTCACCCCCGGTCCACAGCACCAACACCCCGCTCATTTCTGGTTCCGTCCTGCCCCCAAAGGTCCAGCATCTACCTTAATCGCCTTGCTCAGATCGCCTTGCGTTCGCTGGCCAGCAGAGGCATCAGTTTCCGCGGCATTCTTGCTCAGCCTGTCAGAGACCACCCCCCTCCGCTCCGGTGCCTCCGTTCTCTCTGGCAGCTGCCTCCATGTGTCCCCCCTGCCCACCTGCCACCTCCCGGTCGGGGTTGCCACCTGGGCTGCATCGCCCTCCTCCACTGACCTCCATCCTCCAGGTAGTCACGTGGCAGCCGTTTCTGCCTCGGCAGCAGTCGACCCGGCCCGGTCACCTTGGCTCGCCCCGACAGCACAGTCGGTCTCCATACCCCTCGAAATTGGCGAGGCAACCTCTGGCCCGACGGCCAGGGTCCCTCGCAGGTGCTCAGGCAGATACACAGACAGGTACGCAGGCAGGCTCGGCTGGCAAGATGAGATCAGGACGACGACGACATGACGAGTTCCACTCTAGATCGCAGCAGCCTCGACTGTGAGTCGGAGCTCACCGTTTATCCTGCCCAGTGTGGACAGGCTCCGCCCTCGGCCCCGCTCCCTTCTGGATCTCCCAGAAGGCTCCGTGCCTTGACCACAGGTCTAACTGGTAGAAAGGGCTGCTACCCCTAATTTAATTGTCTACCAATCTCCCGGCGTCACGTGCTAAATGACTCATTCAATGTCACTACACATACATATGTAATGTGAGGTTATATCCGGGTCACTGACGGATCACAACTCGTCAGGATGATTGGCTCTGCCGGTCCTGGTCCATAGCCAATGGGGGGAAGCCTAGGGGCGTGGCCCTGACGTAATGGAAAGGTGACAGTTGTAAGTAGAGGATTGGTTCTGCTGGCTTTAGCCACAGCCAATGGGGAGACGAGTCAGGGGCGTGGTCCCGGGAGCCTACGGTGGAGTCTGGAAGATTCCATAGAGGCTAACCAGGATTGGTGGAAAGGTACCATGTGACCCAGGTATTAAATAGGGGTGGAGACGAACAACACGTGGTCAGAACTGGAACGAACGAAGGGAAAGGGCCACGCGAGAGCGGGCATCCAGGCTGCCACGTGGTTGCGCGCGTCTCTCTCTTTCTATCCCTCTAACGCTGTCTGTCAGCAGCGTGAAGGAGTGTTGTAATGAAAGACGAATAAAGACCGGATTCCAGAAGTTTCTTCAATGACCTTTATTACACATATATACACCGGCTCACACATTTGCATACAAAGACACACTCGTTGACACGTAAACTATTTGTAGCACAACATATTTAATAATGAAGTAAAACGTTTCCTGAAAAGGACATTTTATTTTTATTTTGTGAAGATTTCCAAGTGTCAGGGCACACAATTACTGAATTATATTTGAACACTGCCATTAAAACTTTTAATAGTTTTTCTTCTTGAAGTTCACATTTTATCTATTGTCATTATGATTTTCTAAAGAAGGTAGCTGTAATATTTCGGCAAGTTGCTCTCATTGAATGCTGTTGACTTTATTTTAGGTCACATCTTAAAAGAATGTTAATTATAATGGTGAACAAAATCACAGCCCAATTAAAAATGCCTCCCCATGCCGTGTCAGTCGTGGCGGCTGTTTTCACCATACTTCGCCACGCTGATCACTGTGATCTGATGGAATCCTCTGGTATCAGTTGCCACTTGTCTCAGCCATGGCCAGTAATCAAATTGAGGTCGACGATGTGTGGGGTTAATCATTGCACCACCGCTCTCCAATTGTAAAGACAATTTCCTGGAAGCAATACATGTTAGGTTATATGTTCGCCGTTTGTATTGTGGAATTGGTCCAGTAAATATCGCACGTGCATTGGTCGCTTATGTATGTTTGTTTATTCATGGGTGTCTGAGATGCCTCAGGATACATTTGAATGCCAATACAAATGCAATTATGAATTATAAATTGACCCGTGCAATCCAATCAGTAAAGTAATTTTTTCGTCTCATAATTTCAGTAATATCTCAAAAATGAAAGGCGGCAAAATGTGCGGGAGTTATAGTCAACTCATTAGTTGTGCTATTACTGTCACTGCTGTGTAATATAAAGATAGCATCTTTATTAATATATTTGCTTCTCATTTAAATGTCTGATCTACGTTTATTTTTAATGCAATGCTCCATTTTTTTAAAATTTTGAACGACTGTTGTTTTGGCCCCCCGAATCCATGCACATAATTGACTTCATTTACAGTGAGGGAAAAAATTATTTGATCCCCTGCTGATTTTGTACGTTTGCCCACTGACAAAGAAATGATCAGTCTATCATTTTAATGGTAGGGTTTTTTGAACAGTTAGAAACAGAATAACACCAAAAAACCCAGAAAAACGCATGTCAAAAATGTCATAAATTGATTTGCATTTTAATGAGGGAAATAAGTATTTGACCCCCTCACAATCAAGCTGAGATTAGGAGCACTCCCTTTAAGAGTGTGCTCCTAATCTCAGCTCGTTACCTGTATAAAAGACACCTGTTCACCGAAGCAATCAATCAATCAGATTCCAAACTCTCCACTATGGCCAAGACCAAAGAGCTGTCCAAGGATGTCAGGGACAAGATTGTAGACCTACACAAGGCTGGAATGGACTACAAGACCATCGCCAAGCAGCTTGGTGAGAAGGTGACAACAGTTGGTGCGATTATTTGCAAATGGAAGAAACACAAAAGAATTGTCAATCTCCCTCGGCCTGGGGCTCCATGCAAGATCTCACCTCACGGAGTTGCAATGATCATGAGAACGGTGAGGAATCAACCCAGAACTACACTGGAGGATCTTGTCAATGATCCTAAGGCAGCTGGAATCATAGTCACCAAGAAAACAGTTGGTAACACACTACGCCGTGAAGGACTGAAATCCTGTGCTGCCCGCAAGGTCCCCCTGCTCAAGAAAGCACATATACATGCCCGTCTGAAGTTTGCCAATGAACATCTGAATGATTCAGAGGACAACTGGGTGAAAGTGTTGTGGTCAGATGAGACCAAAATGGAGCTCTTTGGCATCAACTCAACTCGCCGTGTTTGGAGGAGGAATGCTGCCTATGACCCCAAGAACACCATCCCCACCGTCAAACATGGAGGTAGAAACATTCTTTGAGGGTGTTTTTCTGCTAAGGGAACAGGACAACTTAACCGCATCAAAGAGACGATGGACGGGGCCACGTACTGTCAAATCTTGGGTGAGAACATCCTTCCCTCAGTCAGGGCATTGAAAATGGGTCGTGGATGGGTATTCCAGCATGACAATTACCCAAAACACACGGCCAAGGCAACAAAGGAGTGGCTCAAGAAGAAGCACATTAAGGTCCTGGAGTGGCCTAGCCAGTCTCCAGACCTTAATCCCATAGAAAATCTGTGGAGGGAGCTGAAGGTTCGAGTTGCAAAACGTCAGCCTCGAAACCTTAATGACTTGGAGAATATCTGCAAAAAGGAGTGGGACAAAATTCCTCCTGAGATGTGTGCAAACCTGGTGGCCAACTACAAGAAACGTCTGACCTCTGTGATTGCCAACAAGGGTTTTGCCACCAAGTACTAAGTCATGTTTTGCAGAGGGGTCAAATACTTATTTCCCTCATTAAAATGCAAACCAATTCATAACATTTTTGACATGCGTTTTTCCGGGTTTTTTGTTGTTATTCTGTCTCCCACTGTTCAAGTAAACCTGCCATTAAAATTATAGACTGATCATTTATTTGTCAGTGGCCAAACGTACAAAACCAGCAGGGGATCAAATACATTTTTCCTCACTGTATTATTACCATCATAGGGCCTTTAATAATGAAACGAATTCTGTTCAATGCATTGGCAGTGATTTCATACAAAAATACACAAAAAACTGTGCAATGGGCACCCAGATTTTTTGCGGTATCTCTTGTCTTCGGCCACCATCGAAATACATTTGAGCAAATGTGACCAACAATGATGAAGTGATAGACAACTGTGGACAGGTCTGGTCATCATTAGGACTCACTAGCACTATATAGTCACCACAACTCACCGATGCCAAGTCTTCCTCCATGGGACGGACGTAAGTTGATTCCCCATTGGCACGCTGAAGGTGCCCATTAACTTGGCTAATGCCAACACAATTCACGGCTCTGTGTAACACTGTGTACATCGCCTGGAGGCATGATCCCTGCCTTCTGTTCAGGACACTGTGAGAGTTGACGCTGTTTAACACTGAGGACATTGTCCGGCGACATTTTTCGACGACGTTAGTCTTTCTGAAGCTTGGTGACTTTTCTTTTTGAAGGAAATCGCAACAATGGTTCGTTTATGATAACAGGAAGAGCTTGGCCAACGCGGCTTTGTCGAACGCGTGTTTCGGCTACATAAGGTTTCCTTCATGAAGTCTCTTTTCTGGAAGATGGGGGGGGGGGTGATGCTTATCGGCTGTACGCGGGTTGACTCTGCTAAGATTCTCATCTCCGTGTTTAAAAGTAGTGACGTGAGGATGCTGCATCCGTTGCAAGGTGTGAACGATGTATGACACAGTGTGTTTTTTTGGTGTGAGTGTGTTTATTTACGTGATAATGTAACACATGCGCAGCACGCACAACGGCACATCGCAATCGTTCAAATTGCCGCGTGCGTCTAGCCGTGCACCCATTGGAGACGTTGGAAGGACGCCTCGATGTCGAATCATTTGGCGTCCAAGTGAGAGTGCGAGGGGCGTGCGTCGGGCTCGGAATTCGGTGTTAGGGGCAAGCGTTTGGCGTGAGTACCACGGTGCGAGAAGAGTAGTGGAGACTGGTGTTTTGAGTTGAAGTGAAATTGAAAAAAATTGTGTACACACACAAGAAATGGAGAGCGACTCGGCATCCTTAAGGACAATAACAAAGGTGGATATATTATCGAATTATTTAAACGAAGAGGGAGGGGGTGATCAAATTTGGGATCCAGGAACGCAACGCTATGTTTCCGATAAGTTGTATTATTTTTCGAACGCGGGTTTCACCCGGCAAGGAATTTTTCAGGAACGTAACCTCCCCGCGTTCGGCGAGGTCTGCCTTGGGTAACAAGTCTGGGTCATGATTCCTTTTCAAGAATCTATTTTTTTAATCTCCTTTGTAGTCTCCTTCGTATTGTGTCTCTTGTATGTTATGTCCTAGCTTATTCCGTGAACGTGCATGTGCTTCAGCATATATTCTGCATATTGTGCAAATCCTATTCAATGTAAATTTCTGTTTAGGGAATTGCATAATTGATGATGGTTGTCTTGCGGTGGTGCAGCAAAGCAGTGACTCATCTCCCAGCTCCCACCACCGCTCTCTTCCCACCACCAGGTGGAGGCAGAGGGTGGTTAGTGCCTTCTAACCACCACCTCCCCCAACACCGCATCATCAGCATCATCATCGTCATCACCACCGACTTCAACCCTCAGTATTAACGGTAAATAACATTATTTTATCGTCTTTCATTTGAACACGTATTGTCTTTTATTACGTTATTGTGTATTTTATTTGTACTTAGTTGAAGAAACACGCGACTAAGGCTTAGAGGAGTGTGACCCATAAGGCATTACCAAGCGCGGTTTTGCCAACCACGGCAGTTTTCATGAACGCAACCCCCGCGGTTGGCGAGGGATTGTTGTATTTCTTTATTATTATTGACGTCTTGGTAACAAGCTCACCTCTCTGTTTCATGGACTGTATGTTAGATCATGTGGCTGCTCCCAATCGACCGATGCCGGGCTTGCAATCCTTTCCAGAACGCGGCTTACTTTATCTCCAGTGGGTCACGCTTTGAAGGAATACAATAATGTATTGATTAAACTGCTTGAAAAATAACGGCAGGGGGCCTTGAGTGTACTTTAAGCAAAAACAAAAATTCAGAGTCATGGTAAGCTGATCGAAAGAAAAAAAAACTTGCAATTTACATACTTTAGGAACATTTCATATTGAAGCTAAAATCGGAAATTACCAGAAACATTTTTTCTTGTTGCACAATGCGATGCGAAATGTAACTTTGCGAAGATAATTGCAGTATCAGTTTACCCCTTAACTTTCTACTTGTATTTTGACTGTTTGGTTATGCTGTGATCGTGCTCTGATGTAGTGCACGTATTGCTTTAAAAGATGCGCAAACAGCAGTTCACTAAACATATGTGTGCCCTTGTCATTTAACCATTGCCAGCTTTATAATCCTATAACGCTTGTAATGCACACGCTGTCAGAAAGCTATGACCTCATTTAATTGCCATCCAGTCAATTACACTATAAAACATATGAGATAGCTCTAAATTAATGGCAGAAATACATGCAGATATTTTTTGTTTTGCTTTGAACTCATAATTGTCATCTATTTAAGACCGAAACAGGAGGACCTTTCCACAAATCTGGCTATCGCCTGATGAGGCTGGTCGTAATTACTGGCAAAACGTTGTACTCGAATTGTAAGTGTTGTGGGTTTACTATCCAACATAGCGGTGTGCTAATCTAGTAATTAATTGGCATGTTTTGTTCACGTAACAAACTGTACTAATTGGCTGTGGCAGGTTTAACGACACATTTATATTTACGCGATCTAACCCAAAACAAATCTCTATTTTGAATTATTGTGATATTACATTAACGGAATTGCTCGTTCTTAAATATATTTTCCAGGAAGTTAAATAATACTGCATTGAGGAAAAATGATAATCACATTACGATGCCATTTCTCAAAACGAATGCTACGATTATCGTGACTTTCATATCGAGAGGTTTGTATCGCTGTGTCGCCATATCTTCGTGACCCAATAAAGCCGAGCTAAGACCGATCTGAACGCACATCTAAGTGCGCGTGACGGATCTGAAGGTGATGGATAAGGAACGTGAAGGTAAATGCCTTCGTCGGGATTATTCGTGGCCACTGCTGGCAGAATCGATACCGTTGAGATTTCCAATGATGACAAACGCTGGCCTGGCTATTAAAAAAGGTACCGCAAAGTTTGTTGAACAAGATTGACTTCGCTCGCACGGCTTTGTGTGCTCGAAAATAAATTCAAGTCACATAGGCAAGGGGGAGTCCTAGAGTGTGAAAATGTGACACTCAATCGTGGCCAGAAGGGAAAGTTGGACGAACATGCGAAGGCTTGACGCACACGGACGTGTTAAAAATATTGTGGCAATGGACTCGAGTTTCATACTGAAGATTTATTTGCTATTTTTCTAAATTTCATAACATCCAGTCACAGTGGACTTTCATGTGTTTGTAAATAAAGGCTTGCATTAATTAATCTGCTGAAAAATATATACTCGTTGAGAAATCGGGCAGTGGGTTTTAAATGCCTGCTTGCCCAGATGCATTTCGGCACGGCTACTTGCAGTTTCAAAGATTGCGCGACTGAGTCACGGTATTTTTCTGCACAGAGCTGGCACAGCGGTTAGCGCACTGCACCATAAACCCGGCCAACCCGAGTTTGATTCCCAAGCCAAAGCTAAAATCAGAGGTGAGCGATTAGACGTTGTGCAGCACGGAGAAGTGTAGGCAAACAACCCCCCAACAACAACTTTAACTTTCTCAGGGATGTTGCATAACGTTTATCACACGACACCTGCGGTCCAGAGGTCATCGGTTCAACCCGTGGTCGCAGCGTGGCAGTGAAAAAGACTGTTCAAGCTTCTTGAATCCAACCGCTTCTGTGCACCCCGCGATGTAAGTAGTCAATCGGCAGGTCGCGTATGTGTGAGTACTCCCAAGTTTTTATATGCCCGACTAACCTAGAAGAGTTGGCCAAATACTCTCTAGAAGGGCTCTCTCAAGCTCATGCGAGTGGAGGCCCCTTTTGGCAGCAGTAGCGTGAGTAAGCAATTGCAAGGCAGCACCTTTACCAATTTTTTTACACGTTTCTTGAGAAACTATATTGACATTTTAAATGGAGGTAACGCCATTTTCTCTCTCTTTCTGGGCAGCAAGCCTCTGGCCGTTTGGATGCCTTAGTGCCTGTGGTGATGTAAAGGAAGGGGGTTTGTTTCGAGTGGTGAAGGGAGTTTTATTGTGCTTTATTGCTTTGCCGTCTTTAATATTAGCTTTCCACCGGAGGCGAAACAACAAATAGCTTAAGTTGGCATTGCATTTGGACCTATATATTTAACAAAACATTGCTTGTGGCTATGTATGGATGACGGTGGTGATGGCAATGATGATTGTTGTGGCAGTTTTTTTAAATCTTTTAATTATTTTGGTTTTCATCTTACAATTATTTGTATGCTGCGTTTGTGTGATGTATATCTCTGCAAAGATGTGCACGGGTCGTCCCCACGTGCTGTTTCGGCACGATGTCCGACGTTTCACTCCACGTGCCAGGAGCTTCATTCGAACCTGAATTCAGCTCTAGGAACCCGGATTTCGGCTCCCAGCAGTGGAGCGAAACGTCGAACATCGTGCCAAATAAAGCGTGGCACAACCAAGGAATGCATGCGGGAGAGCTTCACTATTCCTGTGTCGGAAACAATTCGCATGAGAAAAATGTAACCCAATACATAACTAACAATCAAAGCTGATGTATGACACTCAAATATTCAATTATTCTCTTATACATTTTATTGTTCTCTTCTAGCATTTAATCTACCCTCTACATTTTACACTGCACATTACTCCGCGGGGATATATGTGTCGTTATTATAATTTGTTAATGTTTATTTAGTTTTTTTTTATATTGTTCTGCTTTTCAAGTTGCTCCACCGCGATTGTTTCAGGAACAATGATTGTAAGTGGACAATAAGCCGTACAACATGCTTTGACAATAATTGCTCGGATATTATTCCATGATTCTCATCTGGGCCTGTGACCGCACACCACCTGGCATTTGCCCATTCTCATCAGATCTCGGAATCTAAGCAGGTTTGAGCCTGCATAGCGCTGAGCGATTGCGGTGCATACCAGGTGTTAAAGGCTGTGGAAGTACGTCGTGGGCAGCAAAGGGCAGCATAGATGTGCAGCATCGATGTGTAACAGACGTGCAACATTCATGCTGCAGAATCTGCTCCTTGCTTCCACCCAGTCACAGCATGTGTTGAGGACTACACCACCCGGGAAGCTAAGCATGCTTGAGCATGGATTGTAGTTGTAACAGGTGTTATAGACTGTGGAGCGATGTTGATTGCAGCAGAGGGCAGTGCAGATAAATTCCATTGTTGCACTCTACCTCATATGCTCCCATATCTGTGATCCCCTCCCTTCACCAACACAAGACCAACCGGCGTGGTGAAGTGTGGTCTGCGTAAAGGTGTAAAATGAGTCCAACGTGCGCACCTACAAACATCCGCCACGACCCGCACGGCCTTGCTTGAGGCCCTCATCCAGCAGTGGACTGGTGCACGTGGGCGTAACTCGAAGTGGCACGATCCAGAACGACGCCCCCCCCCCGTGCAGAGTCTCGTCTCAACGGGACGTGACAATTGAGCCCTGTGGGAAACCCATGCCTCGCGACCTCTCAGACGCACTTAGTATTGGGCGCTTTTGGCATATGTTGTAAATACAACAATGGGCCCGTTGGATGAATATTAGATTATCAATCATGCCTGACAAAAAGAAAACAAATATTTCTGTGTCCGGTCGTTTTGAAAGGACAAAGCGATGTATCAACAAGAGCGAGTTGTTTTGTTGTTTGTGTGGGGGAGAGGGAGGGAGGTGAGAGGTGGGGGGGGGGCTGCGCAAGCGTGGACCCCTGATAAAATAAAAAGAAAATTCCGTTGTGACTCCAAGTGACAAATGTCACGCGGGCGCACCCCCCCCCACGGCACCGCCGCCGTATGATTCAGGAACAGGTGCACATTTTTCAGAGCCGCAATCGTCACCTTGAGCCATCCTTTCAAAAGATTATCTGCGAGGATGAAAGCTGTTTATCTGAGGAGCTCGTTTTGTGAGTGCGCAGGATTTATGCGATAAGCGCATTCTCGCCCGGGACCCTGTAAATGTGACATCTAAGAAGATGGCTATTGCTATTTCGGCGGTCTTGTCATGGCCAGCCAACTCGATTCAACTCTGCCCTGCGACCTGCAAAAAAAAATGCGCCTGCTACCATCCGCAGCGTGATGGTCAGCACGCTCGAATTGCAATCCACCGATCACTGGTCTTGAAATCCAGGGATCACTCTACATGCAGTCCAGCGATCACCGGTCTTGCAATCCAGCAAACACTAGACTTGTAAACCAGTGATCATCGGTCTTACAATCCAGCGATCACTATACTTGCAATCCAGCAATCACCGGTCTTGCAACCCAGCGAACACTAGTCTTGAAATCCAGCGATCACTGGTCTTACTATCCAGCGATCATAAGACTTGCAATCTAGCGATCGCGGGGGTTCGATTCGCGATTAATTCTCTCTGCGTGGCAGTCAAAGCAATAGGCGGCATTTTCCAGCATCAATGGCAGGTCGCAGGGGGGTGGAAGACTAGGCCAATAAAAATACCCTCTATTAGAGGGGCTCTCGAGAAAGCTCCCTCAAGTGAAGGCCCTTCTGCCAGCAGTGGCGTAAGCAAAGCCATTGCAGGGCTGCGCCTTCACCTGCCACAAAAAGACAGATACAAAAAATAAGGAGTCGTGTGGCTGCGGGCTTTCGCGAGCCACGGCCGCACACGCGAAGTGTGACACGTGGGGCGAATTTGAAATGACTCCCCGAAGAAAGGACACACGCTAAAGTCGACATTTCACTTGATAGGTTTTTATCAGGCCTGATGAAAGCTCATAAAGCTGGGGAGGAAAGCGAAACAGGAAGGTTTTTTTTTTGCAGCCGACAAGCCCTTTGTCATCCGCTAGAGATGTTGTGGTGATGATAGCGCATTCTATAAATGTCAAATTTGTATTATTATATTACTATATGTTTGTTAAATCTTGACTTAAAGCTTTCATGACTGTAGGAATTCATATTCTTTGGGTCTTTCGGATAAAGTCACGTAGATAGGTTCAAAGAAAATAACAAAAAATAACACAAAACTACGACGTTTCGATCACAACACAAGCGTTCGTCATCAGGAAGAGGGGGTTAGCTTCTAAAGGTAAACTGTTTATAATTTTTTTAATTGGGCGAAGCCCAAATGTCAGCAGCCAATGTTAATGTACGTGGTGGGTAGCGACCGCGACGGTGGTCAATGGGACACTCTCTACAGGAAAGCCACCCATACGGTCGCATATATAAAACCTGACTCCCACCACCATCCTTCCCAGAAAAATTTCCTCATCAAAACTCTACACCATAGAGCTCGATGTATTTCCGACCATCATCACCTAGCCAGTGAACTGGAACACGTAAAATTATCTGAGGACCCAATCAAAACCATTACCTTGCCATACATAGCAGAGGTCACCAACATTTTTTCCTAAAACATGAGCAAACACAAGATCCAGGTTCGATTTAACACAGTACATAAAATTTGTGATCTGATCCCATCTGTGAAGGATGTGATCCCTGACATGCAATACCCCGGCGTCCACAAACTAAGCTTTGTCTGCGGCAGTAGTTATATTGAGGAAACTAAACGACATGTCTCGGACCACTCTTTGGTTCTTTCGGTAAAGTCACGTATAAAGAGAAAATAATAAATTAAATACTAGCATACAACGTTTCGATTGCAACACAAGCAATCATCATCAGGTATAAATGAAATAGAAACACAAATCTAGTATACTTAGAAATGTAATGTAATACAACAGAGAGTCGGATAACATAACAGTCAACACCCTACCTGGTTGATTACGTTCTTCCTGAGAATGCTAAATTTTAGAGAGAGATAAAACACAGAACCAGAGACATATATACAGACATATAAGTAGAGACAGATATCACAGAGATACATAGAGAGAGAGACGTACATAGGCACACAGAGAAACCACGTCTCTGTGTCGAGGCCTTAAATAGAGAGATGGGGCGGGGGCGGAGAGAGAGCGAGGGGTTAGATAAATTAGCATGTCAATGAGTGGCACGCTGTAGAGAGGGAGAGGGACGACAGCCGAGACACACAGAGAGAGCAGAACATACGAACGGCAAAACGAGTGGAGACAGAGAAAGTACACTAAATCAAATAAATCTAGCAAAATGTATAAATATAATACAGCGTGCCACTCATTGACATGCTAATTTCTCTAACCCCTCCCTCTCTCTCCGCCCCCACCCCCTCTCTCTATTTAAGGCCTCGACACAGAGACGTGGTTTCTCTGTGTGCCTATGTACGTCTCTCTCTCTATGTATCTTTGTGATATTTGTCTCCACTTATATGTCTGTCTATATGTCTCTGGTTCTGTGTTTTATCTCTCTCTCAAATTTAGCATTCTCAGGAAGAACGTAATTAACCAGGTAGGGTGTTGACTGTTAGGTTATCCGACTCCTGTTGTATTACATTACATTTCTAAGTATACTAGATTTGTGTTTCTATTTCATTTATACCTGATGATGATTGCTTGTGTTACAATCGAAACGTCGTATGGTAGTATTTAATTTATTATTTTCTCTTTATACGTGACTTTACCGAAATAACCAAAGAGTAATTCCTGCAGTCACGAAAGCTCCACATTAAGTATGTCTTGGACCGTGTTCGTGAACATAAGGCAGATCTGAAACACGGTAGGACCAATTCCTCGGCCGTGGCTGATCACTGTTTTAATGCAGTGGGCTCACACAAAATAGATTTCGAAGGTACTTTGCAAACCCACTGGCTATCAACAAAGATTCGTTCATGAAGCCATCCATATATATAGACACAGACACAATTTCGAGAAGATGGGTATAAACTGAGCAATCATTGGAAGGACATTATCAACCAGTTTAAGTCATAACTGGCCCTGATGTTCCCATCCTACCACCTGATGTCAGTTGTTATTTTCGGCTCTCTGATTTTACATTAACAGGTTAAATTTCTCACCCTAACACAGCCACCTTGCTCACCAAGCTCAAGGTCTTTTGCTGTACGATCTGCCATTAACATGCTAATCTCTCACGTTAACATAGCCACCTCAGGGCGCCCGCCATGGAGGCTGCTCAACGATCTTACATTATCATGCAAATTTTTACTGGGCAGCCCTTTGATTGGTGGGAACACCCACCACCATCGTGGTCACTGCCCACTTACATTAACATCAGGTAGACCTAAATTTGTGAGAGAGACAAAACACAGACACGGAGACACAGACAGACACAAGCAGAGAGAGACAACACAGAGACACATAGAGAGACACAAAACATGGACACACAGAGACCCAATGCCTCTGTGTCGAGGCCTTAAATCAGGGGTGTCCAAACTTTTTGCAAAGAGGGCAAAATTTGATAAAGTGAAGATGCCCGGGGGCCAATAGTTTCTTCTGAAATTTTTTTAACCACGAAAGTTGAGTGAAAATGCACGCTGTTATAAAACAATTTTCATTGTCACAATTACTTTTATTTTTCAAATGACAATGTAACCAAATATAAGCCACTCAGGCAGACGCGAACAACTCTAAAAACACAATTCTGCCTTTCATTTAGTCAGATAACATTGAACAAACTGTATAGAATACCTTAAATTTCCATGAGTTAAATATCTTTGCCTCATGAACATTTTAAACAGGAGTTATAAGTAATGCAAAGTGGTCTGTTATCATTAAACTTTAAAACAAGTGAATTTTGCCCTTGTCTTTTACAAGATCATTCAGAAAGCCATAGTTTGTGTCACATCTACATGGGCATAACATCAATAGTTATAACCAAATCTTGTTCAAGAGTTTATTCAAACAAGTGCCAAAAGTCCAAGGGCATTAGTGTGCTTTAGGCTTTTCACTGTTAATAGTGACAGATGTTACCGTTCAAAACACTCAATTTCAGATTGATCAAGGAACAGATAACTTGCTGACACTAATGAGAAGGGTGATACTGAGATCTAGATTTCAGTAAAGAGACCAGGTCTGGCTTGAGGGCAGTGGTTGAAATGCGTAAAATGTCATGCAAGTGGGAGTCACTCATCCCTGACCTCCATCGGTTCTTGTTTAAGTTCATGACTGAGAATGTTTGCTCACACAAATATGTAGAGCCGAATAAGCTCAGCATTTTCTTAGCGAATGACCGCATTTCTGGAAACCTGCTTTTGTCCAGTTGCCGTTAAAAGTCAACAAGAGAACACTGCTGGTGTTTTCTGCGGCACTCATCATCACACTGTAGCTCAATGAGCTCCAGCTGCAGCTGTGGAGGAGCATCATCAGGGTCCACGGAGAAGGGAGAAGAGAAAAGCAACATGTCCTTTTCAATAACTGCAAAGTCCCGAAAGTGTTTGTTAAATTCCACAGAAAGAGATGTGGTAGCTGTTGCATAACTCTTCATTTGCGCACCGATGTCCTGTGGAAAACTGTCAATGACCTCTTTCAAAGCTGGGAAGTGCGCTGTGCAGGGCTCTGTTTGGGACAAGTGTCTTTGGAAAAGTTGCAGTTTGGTTTCAAAGGCCTTGATGTGAGCGTATAGCTGGCTCACCAGTGCATCTTTTCCTTGAAGATTAACATTCAGCACATTCAGATGCTTCGTTATGTCAACCAAAAAAGCCAGATTTGATAGCCATACAGGATCGGACAGTTCTTCCATTGGTTGTCCCTTCTCACCCAAAAAATGTCCAATTTCCTTTTTGAGAGAGAAAAATCGCTGCAGTGCGAACCCCCGACTTAGCCACCTCACATTGTTGTGATATATTACGTCACCGTATTCAGCCTGGATGTCACGCAAGAACTGCTGAAACTGTCGGCGGGATAGAGCTTTAGAGCGAATACAATTGATTGCCTTTGCCACTGGTTTCATAACATCGTCAAATTTGAGTTGTTTGGCGCAGAGAGCCTGCTGGTGAATGATACAGTGAAGTTGAATAGCGTTACCTGCTTCTTCGCTGACTTTATTACAGATCAGTGTGGACAATCCACTTTGCTCACCAGCCATGGCAGGAGCACCATCGGTAATGATCCCAGAAACCTTACTCCATGGTAGTTTCATATCATCAACAGCTTCACAAATAGAAACGAATTAATCTGTTCCTCTGGTTTGCCCTTTTGATGTCAAGCAGCTCCTCTGTCACGTTCATGTTGTCATCAACTCCTCTTTAAAAAAATAAGTAGTTGTGCAGTGTCAGATGCATCGGTGCTTTCATCGCAGGCTAATGAGAAATAGTCAAAAGCCACTCCCCTGTCTCCCAGTTGTCTCTGAATATCTGACGATATGTCCTCAACTCTCCGTGCCACAGTGTTGCGTGCCAGGCAAACATTAATACATTCTTGCTTCTTCTCGGGGCAAATGTTCTCCAGCATTTTCATGACACAGTCTTTGATAAACGCACCTTCAGTAAAAGGTTTGCCATGTTTAGCTATTAACATGGCCACTTCGTAGCTGGCTTTGGTGATGTTTTCCTTTGACTCACAGGCCCGCGTGAAGAATCGCTGTTGCGATGCCAGAGCAGCTTGGAGTTGCTTCACTTTTTCAGCGCAGTCACTCCCTGTTAGCTTGTCGTATGTTGTAGCAAGTTTAGTCTCGTAGTGTCTCTTTACGTTGAAATCCTTAAACAAGGCAACCGTCTCTTTACAAATTAGACAAACACAATTGCCTCGATTTTCAGTGAAGAAGTATTGTAATTCCCACCGCTCCTGAAAGCGGCGGCCCTGACTGTCAACTTTTCTATATTTTTTTGCAGTCGCCATGGCAGAAATGATTCGTGAAGGGTTCGCGGCATGGATGCAGAGCCAGAGGGCATTAGAATGGTGTTGCCACCGTGTGGTAAAAAGAGGAATTACATCTTTAAAGTTTGATTATTTTTTTATTCTGACAGAACTAGCGAGCCATAAATAACACATTATAAGACCGAAGCTGCGGGCCATATGAAATTTGACTGCGGGCTGTGATTGGCCCGCGGGCCGGACTTTGGACATGCCTGCCTTAAATAGAGAGGGGGGGGGGGGGCAGAGAGAAAGGTGGGTCTGTTGGGGCAGCTGCTGGAGCAGAGAAATTAGCATGTCAATGAATTAACCCCGAAGCGACCGAGGGTTTAAATTATTTTCTTTCTACGTGACTTTACTGAAAGAACCAAACAGTAATTCCTGTCGTCACGAAAGTTTCAAATCAAGCTTATTAACATGCCAATTTCTCACATTAACATAGCCACCTCCGTGCCTTCCGTCGTCCTCAGATCTACATTAACGTGCTAATTTCTAACATTAACATCACTAGCCCTGCCCACTTTGTTTTTGACCCTTGGACTACACCCATTCCAAACCTTTAAAACAGTCTGCCTCAGCAGCTTTACTCTTTTTTCCCTCCTGATGACGATCGCTTGTGTTGTGAGCAAAACGTCGTAGTTTTTTTGTTATTTTCTTTCAACCTATCTACGTGACATTACCGAAAGACACAAATAATATATGTTTGTTATTATTATCCCTCTGTAAGTGTTCTCAGGTGAAACCTTGGCTTTAAAAAATGAAATTACATCTTTTAGCATCCCAAAAAGTATTTATGTAACAATCCCCCTTTCCTGGTGTAATGGGCACGAGGATTATCTGACCATACTTCACCGTGCTGACGAGTGCAAATTTCTCAAGGCTTTCAGGCGGGCCACATTGGTATTTGCGTTTGAACCTGTCGTAGGCCTTCCCCGAGGTGACTTCAGCCTCATATGAGCACCTGGTGAGGAGCATGAATGTAAGTATTGGGGAGACACGAAAAGGAGAGCTGGCAACGATGCTGGCTGGATACACTCCCCCAAGCCCCTCCACCCACCCAGTCCCCCCCCCCCCCCCAGTTCCCACCCCCCCCTCTTATGTGCCATGCTGGTTTTCATAAAGAAAAAAAATGACCCCCCCCAATTTCCTGATTTTTATACAAACTCTCCATTCGTATATCTCTCACAAAGCAGTGAAACCCCTTTTTGTGCAATGGATATGTACAATTTCGATTTAAAGCTTTCGTGACTGCAGGGATTCATCTTCTTGGTTCTTTCGGTAAAGTCACGTAGAAGGGAAGTAATAAAATAATAAAAATAAAACATAATAAAATAATTCTCACGACGTTTCGTCCACAACGCAAGCAGCCGTCCTGAGGTGAAGACCAGGTCTGTCGGGGAGACAGCGTCTGAATGAAACACCACCACGCTTGGAGCGTATATTTAAGCTGGGTTGGAAGGGGGGAAGGGCGCCTTGACAATGAATTTGCATATCAAGAGGAATTTAGCATATTTATGGGAAATGCAGGTATGTGATAACTTTGAAACCCCCCGCCCACCTCCTACGCATTTCACGAGTAGTACTAACCATACGGCTAAATTGAGAAGTTTGTGTTTATAAAAAGATCCCTCGTGTAGTCTTTAATGGACTGTGGGGGCAAGTGCTGTTCGCGAGCATCTATGAAGGCCGGCACAGGACACAAGGGGATGGGTGGCCAACGGCAAGCTCGGCCGCCTGTGTCTCTCCAATGCTGATGTTTTTACAAATGACACCTGGTACTCATTTGAGGCTGAGTCAGGACCAGTTCAGATAATCGTCACTGGTGTTGGTCGTGAACGGGAATTGAACTCAGATCGCCAGGTTCATAGCACAGTGGGCTAACCACTACACTACCGCTCCCCGCATACAAATATATACATACATAATGATGTTCGGGCCTACACCATGCATACCTGGCCCTTTAATCTATCTGATCATAGAACAGCAGGCCCACGTTATTGAGGTAATGAGTAGACAGTAGGGAAGGCCCATGACCGGTTCAGACATTCGCCGCTGTTGTTGGTCGTGAGTGAGAATCGAACTTGGGTCACTTTGTTCGTAGTGCAGTGCGCTATACCACGCGACTACAGCTCCCCAAGGTGTGTGTGTGTGTGTATACGTGTGGCGAGGTAGTGGAGTAGTTAGCACACCGTGCTTCGAACTCGGCCACCCGAGTTGGACATGAGCGGGAATCGAACTCGGCGACCCGAGTTCGATTCCCGCTCATGTCCAACATCAGTGACGATTATCTGAACCGGTAATGGGCCTCCCCTAAGTCGACTCAGCCCCAAATGAGTACCCGGTATGGTGTGCAAACATTACTACTCGGGATACAAAGGCGGCCGGGCGTGGTGTTGCCCACCCACCCCCTCGTGTGCCGTGCCGACCTTCATAAGCGCTCGCTAATAGCACTCCCCAACACTCTGTTCAGGCTATATGGGAGATCTTTGTCTGTATAGAAACGTACATGCACATTAGAAGGTCGCATATTACGATGTTTTTGTACAAGGAGCTTACAATGTTGAAACGGCGTGCGGCAATAATTCGTATTAATCATGCATGTATGCACGCCGACACGGGCGGGAGATTCTTTCAGAGACCCGCGGATAGTTAAGAGACCGAGGGAATTGACGTCTTTGACGGGAAATTTGGCGGGAAAATGTTTCACGTCTTCAATTCGCGCTCGCCACCCCCCCGTGCCAAATGTAACATGCGCGAAGTTTGAACCTCAAAAGTTCACGCTTTTCACTCACATTTGAGCGAGGTTTTCTTTTTTGTGCGTCATTTCGCCATATTTACCGAAGATTGAACAGTGCAAACTAAATATCAGCACAACAACAACAACAAGAGGCCGTCCATAAATGGGGGGGGGGG
>CM025644.2:6209171-6231252 GCA_014621495.2 Entosphenus tridentatus | reverse complement strand
AAAAAATCGTCCACAATCGCGTGACGTCATTTATGGACGGCCCCCAAAGAGCCTGCCCGAAACATCAGAGAGGCTGACGCATGCTCATCCTTGCAACACATTCACAAGTACGAGCTATGTCTACACTGCTCGTGAAACACTCTCGTAGTCACCCCCCCCCCCGCCCCCTTCAGTCTATCAAATTAATTTCTGACTGACAATGAGCGATAGGCCCTCCTATAGGGGCCCTGAATGGACACGGTGTAATATCTTTACGGCTGCGGTTGCCTGTGTGCACTTTGCAGCAGCCGATAGGCGACCTGAAGGAATTTATTTTTGTTGGAACAGCAGGTTTAACGTCTTCTCAGCCGTAACGGTTTTTGACAGCTTCGCGCGCGATGGGGAGCGTTTTCGATATGCCCGGCGGAATGACATGGACACTGCTTCCTTAGGGATTGAGTGAAAACAGCCAGATGTTGATAATAACCTCCAAGCATCCCCCACCCATCACCTCCCTCCCCATGTAATTCTCCCCAGCGTGTCTACTTTAAAATGTCTAAGCGTAGAAGCGCCAAATAGCCGCGTAGCTCTGCGCTGTGTTCCTGGGTCGCACCACGCGTGGTTCGCCATTATGTCCGACGTTTCGCTCCCCGTGCCGGGAGCTTCCTCGGGAGCAGCCTGATTAACGTCGGACGAAGTGACGAACAGCACGCTGCGGTGATACCTCAAAACGCACCGGAGAGCCGTGCCACACATCCGTGATTGAACGTCTCAACTCCCCAAGGCGATGCTGCTCACCTCCCATTTACAAGCCTGGGCCAGTCGTGGAAATTCCACATTCTTTCTGGCAGGGATGAGTCCGCAAATACGATTGCAACCCGTTTAGTTTCCCGCAAAATGGGCACTCGTTTTATCAACCCAAAGGTGGATTATGGGCTTAGTCAACCCCCCAACCAGGATGTGAACTCGCAACCTCTCCAATCGCCAGCCGCTGCGTGCATTCCGATCGAAACGTGGCCATGCGTTTAATGTGGGCCTCGTGCAGCTCCCCGAGTTTACGCGAAGAGAATGAATGGTCACCTTTGATTTAATTCCGCATTTTACTTTTGTTTACCTTGTGTTAGTTGAATGAGAAATGTGACATTTATTTGTACCGTAGCATCAGGGCATTAAATCTGACGAAGTGTATTCCATTTGGAACCTAGCTGGTCAAAGTAAGGCACGTACTGTTCACCTTGTCAAATGAAAAGCCTTGCCTGGGGCAATTTCTCTTGGGATATAAGTTGAGCTTGATATTAGTCACGAGACAAACTTTCCGATGTGATAAAGTCTTGGTCATTTCTCGCACAAACTTCAGAGCTTTTTTTTCTCATGGGACGAGGCCCAAAGAAATGGCATTGAGAGCAATCGGTTGTGCCATAGAAACCTTCTTTTTCTTCCAAGCAGATGCTGCAAAGAGATTCTGTTCAGGACTGGACAAATTAGTTGGCGATGCTGCTGCTGCATTGGCAGTGTTGCCGGAGTACAAATAACAAAAGAGATTTAAAAAATGTCAATAAGACTGTGGCCTTAAAAATCCCTTCTTTCACAGCACTGAGAGATAGGCCAGATAGTTTGAGTGGACAAAATAACAGTTGGAGTTGCTGTAAAGAAGTGACAATTATTATCACTGTTGCCTAAAACCCATGATATACTTTTTCTTCTTTTTAAGGCCACTGTATTATTGACGAATGTGTTGAATGTTATTTTTTTTGTTCAGCACTAGGGTTGCCACCTCTGAGGCTCGGGACATACATCTCACAATATCAAAAGAGGGAATAACGATATGCAAATGCATCGTTATAAACGAGTGTTATCTTTGCTACCGTTACCGTGGAACACGTCTAGAATATAACCCCTGCACTTTTATTGTCTCGGCAAGGCGTACAGATGCTCCAGGACAGCTGCTATCTAAAAAACGAGGACAGTCGTAGGACAATCTGGACATGGTGGCAGCTCGGTGGCGAGATGTTAACTACATCGCCTGGTATACAGGATGTCGTGGCTTCGTTCCCGACCCTGCCGCCTGTATATTTGGAGTTTGCATGTATCTCTCTCCCCGTGGTGGTGTGGATTTTTCTCCGGGTCCTGCGGGTTTTCCCTCCAAATTTAGAATCAACAAGACCCGTCGAGAGTCTTTAACTGCCATACATTTCTACGCGATAAGCCGCTTCGTTGAGCTATCATTTGTGGTCAGATCACATCTGAAAAAGAGCTACATTGCTCAGTGGGGCCTTACCCGGTAAAATAAAATAAAACAAACAATAGTTTCAGTGATTCTAGATTTGAAGTTTCTGTGACTGCAAGGATCCATACTCTTTGGTTCTTTCGGTAAAGTCACGTAGATGAAAAATAAAAAAATAAAGTAAAAATTTAAAGTAAAGAAATGTAGTTCTTTTTTTTCCATCTACGTGACTTTACCGAAAGAACCAAAGATAATAGTTTCAGTAATAGTTTAGGAGAGGTAGCAAACCACATTACAAACACGCGATTCAAACTGGGTTTTCCGCTTCACGCGTTCGGACTCGCTGCATTTTGGTCACGTTCCGGTCAAGTTGCCATTTTGCTCAGAGCGAGCTACCCCCCACCCCCAGCCGCCGCCCGGGTGATGAGCAACGTCTTTTTTTCCGTGACCGCGTGCAAATTATCCGGCAATTAGGAAGCAATTACCTCAAACGATGGGAGGAGAAAATTGCTGCATTCCCCTGGAAGGGAGGCAGGAACGGGACCCCAGAGATCACGGAGACCTCTGTTTGGAAGGGCACTCACTGCGTCTCGTTGCATTCGTTCACATTCATTCGCGAGTCGCTTTGACCTTTTATTTTTATTTTTTTATTTTTTAAAGCAAAGCCGACCCCTTCACCGGCTCCCTGTCGCCTCGAACTCGGGGCTGCTGTTCGCCGAATTTCTGTTTCTCCTGCCACTTCCCCCCCCCCTCGCTTCGTTCGATTACCGGCGCTTTGTTTCAATCTCGCGTTGCTGTTATACTCTACAACAATCATAAAAAAAGCAACGCCAGCAATCAGGCAACTCTATCAGTCCTAATAGACATTCGCAGAGGATAATGGTCATGCGTTCGGGGGCGGCGACGATTATGACAATGCGTCCAATCGTCGTCTCAATCGTTTATTGGAGCGAGGCCGACCTTTGGGCAGATTCAAGCCTGGTTATTACGTCTTTAATTGCACACTCTCCGATGATGTCGCGACTCCTTGCGCGACGAGGGGTCGACATGTGCCCCTTGCATCGGTCAAACCGAACCGTCCCGTTGCCGGCGAGCAAAAGGGTCGTGCCTCGAGTCAAGCCGCGGTGGCGAGGAGATGTTAACTGCCTCGCGCGGTATGCAAGGAGGTCGTGGGGTTTATCTCGAATCTGACACTGCCTGCTGCATATTTGGAGTTTACGTGTCTCTCTCTCTCCCCGTGGTCGAGTGGATTTGTCTCCGGTTTTTCTTTTCACGTTTAGAATCAACATCAACACGCGTTTAGAGTAAATTTCCACGTGATTAGCCGCTTCGTTGAGCTATAATTTGTGGCCAGTTCGCTTCTGAAACAAGCGACATAGCTGAGTGGGCTGTATGTGGTAAAATAAAAAAAGAAGTCTAGTTCGTCTTGTGTTCAACCGCCACGCTGCTAGTCACAATGCTTCTCATGCCGCTCCCCTTGTCATTTATACTCCGGTGTATGACCATGATTTTACGTGCCCTCTACTTCGCAGTGAATATGCACGGTGCGGAAGAAGTTCAACATACGTAAACATCCCATGCCGTGGATTGGAAAAAAAATTGTCGGCCATGTAAGCCGGAATTCTGGTCAAAATTCGCAAAAATTACCCCTCCACCCCACCCCTAAATCACTCAATCTGGAGAGCTCGTGGCAATCATCGCTGCCACTTCTATCCCTCCTCACGCCTATCAAAGACAAATATCCCCCGTATACCCTTGGCCAACTATTGGGGCAAGTGCTGCGAGCGAATAGCCTATGAAAGCCGGCATGGCACACGAAGGGGGTGGGTGGCCAGCACCACGCCCGACCGCCTTTGGCTCTCCAGTGGCAATGTTACACACCGCACCAGGTACTCATTTGTGGTCGAGTCGACCTAGGGGAGGAGGCCCACGACCGATTCAATATTCGTCACTGATGTTGGCCGTGAGTGGGAATCGAGCTTGGTCTACTGGGTTCGGAGCGCAGCGCACTAACCACTATGCCATCTCTCCTCTTTTCACCCCCCCCCTCCTTGCGACTCCACTGCAGACTCTGTGTAACATGTGGCACCGTCACAACTTGAGTGGCGCTGTTTGCAGCTGGCCGCTTGGTATCTTGGGCATTGGGGCTCTTTGCTTAAGCTTTACAAACAAAATACGAACGCTGCTTGCAGCGAATAGGGGGAGCCACCCATTGAACACTGAACGTTGGAGTCCAACGTTGGGCCACCGGATCCAACCACGTGCAAACGTTTCCTCGACGTTGCACGTTTACCGGGTGGGGTATTCAAGTCACCGGCATTCCTATGAGGCACTGTGTGAGTTATAATACAACCTTGTATATGAAGTGCGGTAATATTTTGCACGTTTTAACTGTCGTTATGTTTTCACAATTTATGACCGTGTCACCTTCGTTTAGCACGGTTGGCGACGTACGGTGCGAAAGAAGCTCAACCCACACACATACAATTCACAAATCCACCTCAATACATCAGTTACCAAAGCCAGGCGGATATGCGACGTTATACTCGAATTTGCGCACGTACATGCACGATCCCTTTTGTCTGTCCACTGCTAGATGCGGGCCTCCTTACGTCACGTGGCTTGTGGGGGGTTATTTTTGTTGTAATCGTACTTCGCTGTGCTGTACACATACACGCCGCACTTTCTTCGCACTGATCGGCTACCGATGAGCACGGTTGGCTACCGTACGTGGCTAACCGTGACAATCGCGAGGCGCGGGTTGGTGGTAAGGGCAGAGCACGTTTGACGTGCTACCGTAGAAGTATAGGGCAACTTATTTTGCTCCACTCTCCGCTGCTGTCCGGCACACAGCCCAGAATCCGGTTATAAGGGCCTCTTGTGAATGAGCTCGCCTTTCGACATTGCAGTGTGCCAACAGCAGTGTGATTTTGCTTTTTTTTATATATACAAATTTGTTTGGGCACGACGGTCATGCGTTTTATTGTATTATTGGAAGTTGTGTCCGTTGCTGCGTGGCTACTATTCATACGCTAATTATTTTTTTTAAGTGGTCATTCGGATACATTGCACACTTTCATTTCCCACCGGCCCGCAGTGTAAAGTGCAGTCTCTGACTCAATAACCACTTTAGCTATCTCGCCTCTCCTTATGTGTTATTCTGTTGTCATTCCCCCGCATCTCCGATTTAGCACGGTTATGCTACATGCGTTGCGAAAGATGTTAAACGTACACACACACGTATGACGACAATCTCTAATTGGAACACTTGCGGTAAGCAGTGCACCTCGTTGTGTCACAGAAAGCCACAGGAGGTGACATCACGTTCATATATAACATACCGCATATTATGATATCATAATGGCTCAATATACATACATGAAAATTGTCCATTGGCCGAAACATCACCTATAATATATTTTTTTCATTTTAAGGCCAGAGTGTTATTGACGAACTCGCGTGTTTGTCCATCCTAGAACGGAAGCTGTAACATTTACGAAAAAATTGAGCAGAGTATAAATGTATCTTGTGTCAATTTAATGGCAGTGAATCTTGCACGCAAGTATGTAATCAAACACCTCACTCCATGTCGCTGTAACACTGTATATAACTGACCTTAATTCTGTTCAAATTCACTGCTCTGATACTTTCTTCTCTTCTGCTTTCGGTCGCTGGGGTTGAAATAAATTGGAAAACGATACAATATCAGGAAAAATACCGATAAATGTCTATTTTACGATAATGTAGAAGCATAATTTAGACTTACCTTTTATCTCAAGTGCTGAAGACATAAAGACACCAAATCAACTTTGTTGCTGCGTATAATTATTTATTAGATTAACTTTCAATGAAGAAATGTCAAAATTAAAAGCGAAATTGCGAAAAAAATATATTTCCGCTCGACCTTCTTCTGCGTGAGTGTAAAAATCCACCCGCTCATGAATATTAATGAGGGGGGGTGCGGCATGTGGAGTGACGTCACGCGCGTTACACACAAACAGACATTCTTGGCTCATTATTGTCGTAATGAGGTTGCGTTTTTTTTTCTTATGCATAGTGGTCACCCATCCCTACATTGAACGTTTAACTTCTTTCGCACCGTACGTAGCCAACCGTGCTAATCGGCTGGGCAATCAAACTCGGGTTGGCCAGGTTTGTGGTACAGTGCGCTAATCGCTGCGCCACCTGTGCAGAAAAATACCGCGACTACGTCTCAAAATCTGTAAAGTTGTAAGTGGTCATGCTGAAATGCATTTGTGGGCATGCAGTCATTTAAAACTCACTACCCAACATATGCATTAATGCAAGCCTTTTTATTATTACACACTTTTATTTAACTCACTCTGTCTGTTGTTGTTGTCGTATCCTCAAATCTTGTAACTCAATTTGAACCCACTTCCCAATGCGGTATCGACTGCAAACTTGGTATACTCATGTCATACTGATGACAATACTATATTCTATTAAAAACAAATTTTTTAACAATCTTTTTGTTTCGATTTAAAGCTTTCGTGACTGCAGGAATTCATCTTCTTGGTTTTTTCGGTAAAGTCACGTAGAAGGGAAGTAATAAAATAATATTATTATTTTTATTATTTTATTACTTCCCTTCTACGTGACTTTACCGAAAAAACCAAGAAGATGAATCTTTTTGTTTATGTTATGTTTCGGCTTTGGTCTAATTGTCCACGCTCAACTGACGTTGGATGTAAATCACCACGTCCCCTTACGTTATGGCAAGCTTTGCGGCCACTTCCTGGAGTCGTGGAGTTCTGCCATTACTCGTACGGTACATTTCATTAAAGCGTGTTTTAAAAAAAGTATTTTTAAATATTATTTTTACAACCAGATGCAAGTTCACCGTGACTGGAATCTATGCAATTAAAAAGACAGCTCAAGTGCTTGCATCTGATATCCTAGGCCATTGTCCCAATGTTTTTTTATGTATCTGTGCGTGTCATGCCTCTACATCTTTTGTTAAAATGTCCTTCTGGCAACGATTGTGTTTCAGATTTCACACTCGGGACTCCGCTTGGCTATGCGGGAGGCCGACTAAACACAGTCCAAAACAACACATTTGCCGCACTCTCCTAGCATACCGGACTGCCTTAGAGCACGAGTGGGGAACCTTTTTTCTGCCAAGGGCCATTTGGATATTTATAACATCATTCGCGGGCCATGCAATATTATCAACTTAAAAATGTGCCCGTTATATTTCGTCAAACATTTAATTAACTCACCCCTAATGTGATGGCTGGAACTGATTTTCTATGGTGAGGCGTGTGATGTTAGCTGGTATTGATGATGTTGCTACTCGCAACTGCTTTTCCAGGTTTGCTCCTAGATGTATTGAATTTCGAGTCTCGCCTGCGGTTGCCTTGGCAGGGCCACACCAAATGATTTCGCGGGCCGGACGTCCCCCACCCCTGCCTTAGAGCAAGGGACCAAAACAGGCCCCTTTACCCTAAGCCTCACACAAAAGAGGGGCTCACAACAGGCGTGAGGGGGGGGGGGTGCCCACGTGACATTCTGCCCCGGGCATGCAGCAACCTCAGTTCGACCCCCGCTTTACCCGTTACGCGCCAAACAATGGAACACATTGGAAGAAAACTAAAACATTTTCTCCCACCAGCTTTGGAGCCCAAGCCCGTAGGCTGCAAGGGGAGAGACTTTCGGCGAAATCAATTACAATTTCCGCGACGCTCGCAATCACTTGATCATCAGCGTGCCGCACTGGAAACGATCAGCGGTAAGCGTCGGAAGCCGAAAGCAAAACAAAGTGAAAATGGGAAGAAGAAAACATTTCGACGGGGGCAAGGGCACAACGGCAGATTCACATTGAAGCCATTTCTTGATGGGCACGTCCGTTAGAAGGCAGAAGAGGAGCTCCCCGCTGCTCTCGTGAGCGCAGTGTAATTTTTTGAAGGCCCGCTCCAGCACGCTACATGAGGCAGCCAATGGTGCGTGTGTGTGCGTCTTGTCTCGGTGTCTCAAAAAGTGTGGCAGGTCGTTAGGGGAAGCGGCCATCTCGCGTGCACGCACACCACTGGACGGACGAGAGGGGCGGGGGGGACGCGCTGGGGGGGAAGACCCCTTTGGGGCTGCCCGTAGTTCACGAGATGTGAAGGTGCGGCCGCGTTCACGTTGATGGCCAGCGCTGGTAAAAGCGCGTGTGACGCTATACCTGATACTTGATGCGTCATTAATTCTAGATTTGAAGCTTTCGCGACTGCAAGGATTCCTATTCTTAGGGTTGTTTTTCCGGTAAAGTCACGTAGGTAAAAATAGAAATAAATAATAAAAATTATAGAAATAATAATAGAAATAAAATAATAAGTCACGATATTTCGGAGGCAACAGAAGCTTCCTTCATCAGGTGTGAAAAAGGCACAGCAAAATAACTGTAGTGGGAGTTATTTGTGATGGGGCATTAATATATCGGGTAAGAAGAGGGGGAGGAGCCAAGCGGGACGGGTGCAGGATGGGGGGGGGGGTTTGGGGTGTGGGTGGAGCCAGGAAGGTGAAGGTGGAACTAAAAGACCGCGTCACGGATGGTGGAGGGGGGACGCAGAGCGGGGGAGAGTGGCGGTTGAGGTTTAACATGGTTAATCACATCTTTCCAATGATTGCTCAATTTGAAAACATCTTACCAATAGGGGTTTTCCCCCTTTTTTCTGGCAACAAAACTGACACCTTTTGCAAGGAATCATGTCTACATTAACCGCAATACTTGCAGTCAAATGCAAACAAAAACACAATACTCTGGTAATGTATGCATTGTCTTTGAAACGGATTGGTCCACACCAGAGACAGCTTTCTTTGGAGCCTCGTCTCATATGGTGTTCGACCAGATGACGCTGTCTCTGGTGTGGACCAATCAGTTTCAAAGACAATGCATAAATTATTAGAGTATTGTGTTTTTGTTTGCATTTGACTGCAAGTATTGCGGTTAATGTAGACATGATTCCTTGCAAAAGGTGTCAGTTTTGTTGCCAGAAAAAAAAAGGGGGAAAAACCCTATTGGTATATTTTGGTACTGGCAAAGGAGGTCCCATGTTGAAAACATCTTCTCGGTTGAAGTTATGTCTGTGTTTGTATATCTGTATGGCTTCATGGACAAATCTTTGGTGGTATCCAGACGGCTTGCAGAGTACCTTCGTATCGGAGAAAACGATATCATGATCACCTACAGCGTTGTAACAATGATCATGTGTCTGTGTGTGTGGGGCGCGGTAGCGTAGCGGTGAGCGCGCTGCGCGAAGAACACCGGAGTCACCGAGTTCGATTCCCGCTCACGGCCAACACCGGTGACGATTGTCTGAACCGGTCCTGGGCCTCCACTAGGTTCACTCAGTCTCAAATGAGTACCTGCTGCAGTGTGTAAACATCGCCACTAGGGGAGACAAAGGCGGTCGGGCGTAGTGTTGGCCACCCACCCCCTCGTGTGCCATGCCGGCCTCCATGGGTGCTCGCTAACAGCACTTGCCCCAACAGTCTGTTCATGCTATACGGGTGATCTTCGTTTTGTTGGTGAGCTGAGGCGAAGCGGTTCATGCATCGTGCCATTAACCCGGTTAGCTGGGTTTCATTCATGGCAATGGATGTTGTAAGTTATCTGAAGTTATCCTGGGCCTCCACGAGCACCAACTCAGCCTTGAATGTGCATCAGACTTCAACACTGAGGAGACAAAGGTGGCCAGGAGTGGCTCTGGCCACACAACATGTCATGCACTGCGCTGACCTGAAACACATTCCTGCGGAGGGGACTGAAGGAACGCTGGGTTGCTCGGTCAATGGCCAGGGTCAACGGCGGCGTGGTGTATTCCGCAAATATGCCCGACTGTGAGGGCGGGCACAAGCCGGCGTGAGTAGGTTAAACGTTGAGGTTTAGCCAGCCCCTCCCCACCCAGACCCACCCAGCCCCACCCTCTCCACCCAGCCCCTCCCCACCCTCCCCTCCCCACCCAGCCCCTCCCCACCCAGCCCTTCCCCACCCTCCCCTCTCCACCCAGCCCCACCCCTCCCATTTTTGGATGCACGACGGACGAACAGACACAATAATATCCTGTGGGCTGGTGGAACCAGGTGGTTCCTACCAGTATAAGTGCTTGGCTGACAGCAATTGTTCAAACAAGTCATCGTTATATTGTGTCTGTTGTAATACAAAAAAGGGTTCGTGTATTTCCGCTCAAACAAAGCTCGAGATTAAAACCCAGAACATTCATGAAATACGTCGAATAATTGACCACGTTTTTGTGGTTGATTACTCTGATCCCTTCTAAAAGTGACAGCCGCCCAAACATCCTGGCTCCTGAAGGTGGGAAACCCCACGACTACAAGCCACGCCCATCATGACATTACCAACGATGCCGATGTCATCGCCATGCACCCCCCCCCCCCCATCATCTCCCGTCCAGCGGCACACGTGGCGTCAAAGTCAATACTTTTTTCAACTATGTTATCCAAATTAATAATCAGTGGAGTAACTGGCTCAATTATCCAATATCCCAGTTCGAATTGAGAGTAGTACTCATACCTCTTGATGGTCCTGAGATAGAGGTTGACATTCTACGTTCCTATGACAGGGACCAGTTATATCAATGAATTTTTTGTACCGAGTGGCTGCCGCCTCAGTGGGCGGTGATCGTTTCCCTGACCTTGTTAAAATGACGAGTGATGTCAACCATGGATAGCGTTTGAACTCATGACCTCAATTACGGGGGCCTGCTGCTCTGTGATCAGAGACATTAAAGGGCCAGGTGTGCCTGGTGTAGGCCCGAACACCCACGTGTGTGAGTCTGTATGTATGTGTGATGAGTGGTAGGGGAGTGGTTAGCGCGCTGCACGAAGAACACGGCACCACCCCAGTTCGATTCCCGTTCTCGTCCAACACCAGTGACGATTATTTGAACCGGTCCTGGGCCTCCACTAGGTCGACTCAGCCTGAAATGAGTACCTGGTGCCGTGTGTAAACATCGCCACTGGGGAGACAAAGGCGTCGGGCGTGGTGCTGGCCACCCACCCCCTCGTGTACCGTTCTGGCCTTCATAGGTGCTCGCTAACAGCACTTGCCCCTACAGTCTGTTAAGGCTGTACGGGGAATCTTTATCTTTATTACGTGTGATGAGTGGTAGGGGAGTGGTTAGCGCGCTGCGCTAAGAACCCGGCACCACCTGAGTTCGATTCCCGTTCACGGCCAACACCAGTGACGATAATCTGAACCCGGTCCTGAGCCTCCCCTAGGCCGACTCAGCCTCAAATGAGTACCTGGTGCGGTGTGTAAATATCACGACGATGGAGACAAAGGCGGAGGGGTGTGGTGCTGGCCACCCACCCCGTCGGTTGCCGTGCCGGCCTTCAAAGATGCTACTCGCTAACATAACTTGCCCCAACAGTCTGTTAAGGCAATACGGGTGGATCTTTGTCTTTTGTATCTATGTTGAACTTATTTCACGCCATACGTAGCCAACCGTGCAAATCGGAGTTGCGGTGGAAAGACAACAAATTAACCACTTAAAAGCAGTTTCCCACACCTCCGATTTGCACGGTTGCCTACGTATGGTGCGAAAGAAGTTCAACATAGATACGTACTAAACAAATGTGTTTTAAAAATCTGCTTGCGATGGGGTGAGAGAGGGCGGACTTGCCGGGGTGCCTCTCTTGCTTGGTGCGAGCGGTGGCTTCGTGGCCCCAACGGGCTGCCCGGTAACTTGTCCGCGAACGGCAACTGCTTGCGTCAGTGCTCGTTACGAAATGGAATTCACTCGATTGGGGATCATACGGAGCCCGTCGCCCGTTTGCCCACGAGGCGCCGAGTCACCTCGTGCCGCACAGGGCCAGCTGCCCCTTGCCATCGGTGGATGCCCTCGCAGATGTTTGAGACGGGCCGCGATGTCAAGGGCACTACAGCTAAAAAAACCCCGTTATGGACAAATATTTACCAATGTTGTTTTTTGTGTTAATGTTGTACGTGACTTCATCTGCACTGTTTACAGTACTTTCCAATAGCCTTGTATATCTACTGTTAGATGAAGGCACTCCCCCCGGCCTCTCAGTCATTGGGCTCGTTTGACCATACTTCACCATGCTGGTCAGTGCGGGTTGGCGAAGGTCGTCGGGTTATCGGAACCTTTCCAGATATCACTCACCGCTGACGTAAGCCATGGCCTGGAATCAAACTCTCGTTGGTAAGATTCATACTATTCCCCTTATTGTATAGATGTCAACGTATCACTTGAATGAATTCAGACATATTTAATGCATAATATTTATTTTTGACGAACATTTATTGTCACATTCACGTGGAGAAAATATTTTAATATCATTGAGGATGATTGTCGCCAATGTTGAAAAATTGTTTAATTTTATTTAAACCCAGCAAAGAAGAGAATATGGAGAAATAGAAGTGAATTTAATGCTATTTCAATACGACGTGAGAGTTGGGGTTAGAGAAATCCTTTCAAAGTAATGGATTTCATAAATTTTCCTCGGATCTAACCGACAGAAGTCAACTTTCCAAAGGATTTTGTGTCCTTTGGGATATAATGCTTTAAGAATGCCATAAATCCCTTCAGGAGTCAGTCAGATTTATAAGAACATGTTCAAAAAACATAATAAGACATTTGAGCTCGGAGCTCGCAAAACCTTTAAGCAAAGAAAAATATCCCGTTATCAGCCACCTTAAAGATAAGAGTGTGGGAATAGACACAAGAAATTCGATATCGTGTCCATACATGCAAAGTTACGCAATGGTAATCAATAGTGGAAAATTAGGTTGGCTACGTTGAACATACGTACACATTAACAATGGGAGCAATAGCAGCTCCAATTACCCCTGTTTTTTTCGCCAAATACAGTGGAGGGAAATTGCAGAGATTTAATATTAATTGGTGTAAAATGGGAGCGAGTTGCCAGCAATTTCATGCCAGGCGTGGATCAAATGATAACCGGAAGTCTTCTATGATGAGGCGGATTGATTTACATTCGAATGCTCTATTCATGGGCGCCGCATGTAAGAAATTCAAATTAGGCAAAAACAAACATGAAAGCTCGAGTATGTTCTCGGCATCTCATAGCAGATGGTGAGAGCTATAATTAGGACCGGCATGTGGTGTGGACCACTGAGATCAGGGGATGATGGTTCGCTCACGAACCGAGGGGGGATCTCATTGATGTCATCAATAAAGGCAAGGGTGCAGCCCTGCCTTTGGACGTCTGTGAATAAAGAGCTTCATAGCTCGTCGGATTCCTCCAATATATGAATAAATATTCTGAAAACAGAACAAAAATGTAATGAAGCGGTCACTCATGTCACTGCTGGTGGAAGCACCTCCACTCGAGCGGGAATCTCGACAGCCCCTCTGTTGCAACTGCCACGTCGCGGAGATCGAACTGGCGACCACTGGATTTCAAGTCCACTACTAACCATTGCACCACAGAGGCATCGCTCGTCATCATTAACGTCAGCCATAACGTTACGGGTTTTTTTATTTCACGTATTGACAGATAACCAACTCGTTATATGGAGGATTACAGGTAAAAGCAGAACAACGTTCGGTGTTTCTACTGAAATCAAACATGTTGTATCTGCCCATCGGCCTACTGGCTCTCTAGACCAATGGGTCCCCAACCCTCCGGGCCGAAGACCGGTACTGGTCCGTGGCCTGTTAGCAACCGGGCCGCACAGCAGGAGGTGAGAGTGGTGAGTCCGCGCGTGGCCCGTCCATGATTTTATTATTGACCAATTCCATCCGCGCCTCTTTCCTGCACTGCGCACTTGTCTCAGTCACAGTGTTGGTAAGCTCACAAGCTAACCCCTAGCCAACATGAGTCATAAACAAACGTCGCTGGAGAGCTTCTTTGAAAAGAGAGAAAGACCCAATGATGAACCCCCCGCCCCCCCGGTCCGTGAAAAAATAGTCTTCCACGAAACCGGTCCCTGGTGCCAAAAAGGTTGCGGACCGCTGCTCTAGACCACCGGCGAAACGGAGTGGTCTTGCAAAAAAAAAACATCTGATAGCCCTGCAGCATTTTATGAACAAACTTGCCTGCTGATGATACACAGACGGTTTGAGACCAGTCCAGAGTTTGCTTGATTAAACACATACTGCTAGACAATGCACAGCATGTACGTAAATGCTTGTTATGCACTATATATATAAAATGTATTGGACACAGACGCCTGAGCTGGATTGATACATTAATATGAAGATTATATTCCGTGACTCGTCCCTCTAAACCTCCACGTGGCCGCCGTGACGTTGGTGACGTGCGTCACATCGAGATATGACAGCAGCCCCAAGCTGATGGCTACCATCTTCGCCATAATGGGGGTTTTATATTACATTTAATTTTACGGACACCGTGTACGATGGCAGGACGGCCAGTTGCCAAGTAAACCCGAAGTGGGTGCCAAGTAATTCTCTGATAAAGTGAATATATATTTTGTTCTGCAAAAAAAAATGTACGTAGTACAATACCACGTGTGCGGCCACGTCATTTCCTGCCATTCACGGTGCGCGCTGCGATTCCTCGCAGTGCACAGCCCTTTGGCACAGCATTGTTCAAAGAGGGATTCATACACATACACACTCGGTGATAGGGTGAGCATGACACAGTTCATGTTAAATTAACTTGTAGCACGTGTTCAACGCGAAACAAAATGCCACGGTGGCGAGATGTTAACTACCTTGCCTGTTGTACAGGAGGTTGTGGGTACGATCCCGACCCTGATGCCTGTATATTTATAGTTTGTGTGTCTCTCTCCCCGTGGTGATGTGGATTTTTATTCGGGTCCTCTGGTTTTTTCCTCCATATTTCGAAGCAACATGCGTTTATAGTAATTTCCACGTGATAAGCCACTTCGTTAAGCTATCATTTGTGGCCAGCTCGATTCTGAAAACGAGCTGTATAGCTCAGTGGGCCTTACCTGGTAAAATAAAAATTGTTAAAAGTTTCGTTTTATACGAGAAGCGAAATTTGTTTCCCTATCGTGCATTGTGCTCTGGCTAGCACCTGCGTATTTCTGGGAAAGGCTGCCAATGCCAATCACATGTACACGTTTGTTATTTAAACTATGATATTTATTTTTTACCAGGTAAGGCTCACTGAGCTACGTAGCTCTCTTTTGTTCAGAAGCGACCTGGCCACGAATGATAGCTCAACGAATTGGCCTATCATCGCGTGGAAATGTATATCAGCCAAAAATATCAATGCATGTTGAGGGAAAATAATCCATGCAACCATGGGGAGAGACACACGCAACTTCAAAGATACCGGCGGCAGCGTCGGTATTCGAACCCACGACCCATGCATACCAGGCGCGGTAATTGACATCTCACCACCATGGCGCCATTTACTTCACTATAAGAATTTAGAAGCGGGGTTGAGTCTACAACGGCAGTGGAGGAGAAAGGAGGGGCAGGTGCTCCCAGCCCCCTATTGTCCTCCTGATGCATCATGGGCTGCACCACACTGTCCCCGTATTCGAATGAATTTTCTTGGAAAACGGCAAAAATGTATTCGCTTGTTCCTCAATTTTCATCTCAACAATGTTCACGTGAAATCGCTAAATTATAACAAACTGTGCCTTGTGGACCCAACCGCCTGTGACCAAATCGTCCAACATGCACCCAATCTCATAAAGCTCTAAGAAGATAAGCATCAGGTTTGAGCCCTGGGTCATGCTTGGGATGGGTCTGGCCACCGTGCGCAAGAGGTTATTATAGACTGCGTTAGCCAGCAGAGGGTTAGAGGAACCTTGCAGCAGAAGCCACTGATATCCACGACGTACTTCTATGCTCCCATGTCTATGCTGCTGGCCCATTCACTAACGGAACTGCTCAAACATTCCCAATGTTGCAGGACCCTCCTACAAAGTAAGCCGTGAGACTCATTGACACTTTCCTGAAAAAAAAAAACGGGCCATTGCAGTATTGCCTTATAATATCACCAACCCGCACTGACCGACGCGGTGAAGTATGGTCAAATGGGGCCCTAGAGCTGCATGGCGCGGCAAGTCCTTCATCCGGCAGTGGAGTGACGCGTGTGCATGGAGCCAATCATGGCAGTTTGTCAGAAGTACGACGTGAACTGGGCTCTGCTTTTCAAGTAACAGGCACGGTGGGAGTGCTGGGCATGGTCTCCGAGTTGCCCTTGCAAGTCGGCCAATCGCAAGGTCTAGGATGTAGTTCTTCGCTCATTTTCAGGGGGGGCACTTCCGCCGATAAGACATCATCAGTGCGAGGGCCGCAACACATTTTAATAATTGGGTATTTGACAGCATGATGGGGGTTGTTTTCACATGTTGTGTATTTTCAGCGGGGGGGGGGGGGGGGGGGTGCACGTCAGGGGGCGCACTGAAGGCCACCATGGGGTCGCCAAGTGGCCCAGCGGTGGCCTTGCAATGAGGAACGCCCCTGTAGGGGACTGAAGGTTTTCAGAGGTGAAGACGTTTTACACATGGTGCATGGTGACTGTTGGTGGAGTTACATTCTGGGCCGCGGGTAATGTCAGCGGCGAGTCGTGGACTGACTGAACCGCTTGGACCTCCTCCCGCTTCATTCTCCAAGCCTCCAACCGAGCAGTACGGTGAAGTATGGGCGGCAACCCCCCCCCACCCCCACACACACAGTGGAAATGCGTTTTGAAGAGGGGACCATCCAGCAGTTGATTGAAAAACGCATAGCAAATTCTTATGATTATGACAGTGAATCGCATGGCAGTGTCTTCTCGCATATGCCAGCCTCCTGCCTCTGGGTGTAAGTTTAGGGTTGGTGAGCAGATGGTGATATTTAATCCGATTGAATGTATATCAATAAAGTCTAGAGTGCGCGTATGGTGAACTGGAGCAACGAAAGACAACAACTCAAAAATATCTTACGTGGGTCTGTAGTGCCACACAAAGCAGTGCGTGGCCTTCATTTGCACGTTCTCCTTGAAGGGTAGCACACTTGGGCTACGATGATCCGTGGTTTTCATCCGCACCTGAAATACATATTCCTCTCCCTACATCACACGGGACACAAACGTTATGCTGTGTTTCTCATTTTAGTGCGTTAATATTGGATGACGCTCAGGTGCGTGCATGCGTGTTAATGATAACAGCACTTGCCTCAACAGTCTGTTAAGGCTATACGGGGGATTTTTGTCTTGACAAAGTGGTGGGCGCAGCGGTTAGCGCACGGCACTACAAGCCCAGTTCAACCTGAGTTTGATTCGACCAATAAGTGGTGAATATTTGAACAAGTCCTGGGCCTTCCCTAGGTCGACTCAGCCTCAAATCAGTACTATACCTGGTGTAAACATTGCCACAATGGAGACAAAGGCGTTCGGGAGTGGTGCTGGCCACACAACCCCTCTCGTGTGCCGTGCGGCCTTCATAGGTGATTGGTATCACCGCTTGCCCCAACAGTCCATTAAGGCTTTATGAAGGGTTCTTTGCCTTGTCTGCCAAAGGTTATCTGTAGGTGCTCTGCAGCCCTCGAGATGAAAGATTCCAAACCCCTGCTTGAGCGAAACTCCTCTTCTCTTGTGTCACAACGCGGACATTTACACCCCCCACTTTATAGCTGTCACGATGTTTTTATGTATTATCGAGTCTCTTTTTTTTCTCTTTCTCCGAGATGGAATGCTTATTACTTAGCTCTGATTCGTGAAAGCCCTAAATCGGCTTACAGCATGTGCAGTCACACGTTGATGGGTTTAACATTCACGCAAATCGCCGTTGCGGAAGTGATGCGTTAATATCCGTTTTTTTGCCTGCAAATAAGGAAAGTTTACCCGACAACAGATAATCCCATTAATCCTCCTGTAATCCCAAGAATGCGTATTAAGGAGAATGATTGATTAAAGTGTATAAAGCTGGCACCATGAGTTCAATTCCAGGCCAAGGCTAACATCACGAATAGCAGTTAATGGCTGTGGATGAGAGTACGCTTAATGCGGAGATGGAGCGAGGAAATCAGTTGGTATATATATTGAACTTCCTTTACACCGTACGTAGCTAACGGTGCTAATCGGATGTGTGGGAAAGAAGACAAACTAAACACAAAAAACTGTTCTAAGGAAATTCGTTTTTAATCTCGGCTTAAGAGTGGATAGCTCCAGTGGCTTCCTAATATCTGAAGAAAGAGCGTTCCAGACGGCCGCAGAAGCGCATCTGAAATCGCGCGATGTGGTGACCATTTTATTACTACACGCTTATTATTAACTCACTGTTGTTGTATCCTCAAATATTGTAACTCAACTTTAACCCACTTCCCAATGTGGTATCGACTGCAAACTTGGTATACTTATGTCATACTGATGACAATACTATATTCTATTATAAAAAAACAATATATTTTTTTTTTACATAATTTTTTTTATGTTATGTTTCGGCTTGGGTCTAATTGTCCACGCTCAACTGACGTTGGCTGTAAATCACCACCGTCCCCTTACGTTATGGCAAGCGTCGGGGCCACTTCCTGGAGTCGTGGAGTTCTGCCATTACTAGTAGGGTACATTTCATTAAAGCGTATTTTTAGAAAAGTTTTTTTTAAATATTACTTACTTTTTCAATGGTCAGCCAAAAGCCGCTAAGAGGATGGCCGGAGTTGGCGCGATGGTGGTTTGTGCTGCTTGACGAAATCTGCAAAGTATTGTGGTTCATTTGTAGCAGACACTTTGTGTGTAATGAGCGCGACATCACGATGTATTAGCTCGAAGCCAATGGAGCTTCGTCGAGCACTGGACGGACACGGTCCGATCTTGCAGTTCGTCAGCAGAAGTGGGATAGATTGTGCGATCGCAAAAACGGAGGAATAGAGGATTCATGGTGAGGCCTTCATTCAGCAGTAGAGAGCGAATGGAAAGAAGCTGAGGATGATGCCAGGCAGTGGTGACGTACGCTTATAATCCAGCGCTGTGGAGGCAGCGCGAGTTGGTGGATCAAGGAGGAAGCCATACCTGGCTCGCCAGGTGAATGCAGTACAGCAAAGTGTGGATTCCACCTGTTCCATTATACAGGATATAGCGTTGCCCCCTTGCACGCGTGGGTTTCTCTTCTGGTGTCCGCTCGCTCTCGACGAGAGAGCGACTTGGAGGCGCCAGATGGAGCCACAGACGAGCAGGAAGTCAGCCACGCGAGGAGCGGGCACCACAATTCCCCTTCAAGCTCTGCTGTCCTCGATACATGAAGATGTTTTCGGCCAATTATTGAGCGTTTTGCACGTGGGAGGAAACCGGAGCACCCAGAGAAAACCCTCGCGTGCAAGGGGTCCAACACTCCCACCCAGTTGCCGCCTTGTCCCGGCAAGCCCGGGGTACGGCACCTCCTCGACGCCCACGGGAAGGGAGTTTTGCAACGTTTCTGTGATCCACCAACCCCCGCTGCTGTCTCCACAGTGCCGGATCGCAGGCGCGCGTGGCCACCGCCGCCCTGGCTACTGCGTTGGCGTAGAGCTCTGCGGTGGGACGTGATTCGCTCCAGTTCCTGAAATAGCTCCCAGCACGTGCAGCGAAACTTAGGACATCATTTATAGATTTGAAGCTTTCGTGACTGCAAGGATTCATACTCTTAGTTTTTTCGGTAAAGTCACGTAGGTAAAAAGTGAAATTAAAATTAATAAAAATAAAATAATAAAAATCACGACGTTTCGGAGGCAACACAAGTCTCCGTCATCAGGTGGGGCCGTCACAGCCAGACATCATCCCAAACAACAACAATGATAAACAATGATGTCATCGGTGTTGATTCCCAGGAGCTGTCGCGTGTTGTCAAGGGCCGTGATTCACCGTGAGCACTGGGAGATGCCGGATGTCGCGTGCTAAAGGCGCTGCGCCGCAGTTTCCTCCTCATGCCACCGCTGGTGGAAGGGCCTCCGCGCGATGTGGTTTAACGACAGATTTGCCGAGCCGGTCCAATCAAACTTGGCCATTCATGCGGGTCAATGGGGCTGCCAATCGCGTCTGCAAAACGACGAGAAAATCCATCGCAGCGGGAAAAAAATTATAACGATGCAATTCTTTGAAAATAATAACAATGCAATTCTTCAATAATGCTAATACTAATGAAAATGCAGTTGTTCATAAACTATTGATGGTTTTTGCATCGTGCACAAAGGCTGAGTGCTTTTTTGCACGTGTTTTTTTGTTTCTGTGTTGTCTGGAAACACACGGAGTTGCGGTAAGCTTTGCGTAATACGCGTAGGGGGCCGTCCATAAATGACGTCACGCACCTGGGGGAGGGGGGTCAGGTTTTTGTGACGATGTGTGACGGGCGGGGGGGGGGGGTGATAAATGTAACGTCACATCAAAATGCGCAACTTTAAATAAACATAGACAACACATTATAATTAATTAAAAACACTATTGAATAAATGTTTTCTCCTACAAAATCAGAGTGCAGCGTCACATTAAATACGCAATACAATGACAATAGTTTAAAGCAATTTGAAGCATGTTTTATTTTCAAAATGGAAATATGGTTTGGGGGGGGGGCAGAGCTTTGTGACGTCATATTTTAGGGGGGGGTCTGACTTTTTGTGACGCCGTGTGACGAGGGGGGGAGTCAAAAAATCGTCCAAAATCGCGTGACGTCATGTATGGCCGGCCCCTAGGGACTGGCAAGGTCAATGCATTGTGTCTCTAAGGCATGGCATCCTGCAGTGACCCCGTGGGGACAGGCGAGGGATTTTTTAAATGTAATAAGTGAGGGGGGTGGGTGACATAAGTGAGTCAGAAGATGAGTTTTGGGAATGGCAAAGGAACCACAAAGAATAAAGTGATAGTGGTATATTGTGTGAGTGCATCTTCATACTACTGGGTGACTATTCCCTCCCTATTCACGAACGTTTGCTAGCCATGAAACAAAGACGGTCGCTGCAACGCACACTATCAGATGTGATTCTGCGGCCGTCTGGGACGCTCTTCCTTCCGATATTCGTAAGCCATTGGGAGCTATGCATTTTTAAATCTTGTAGATTGAAAACTAATTTCTTTAGAACTGCTCTTTTTGTTTAGTTTGTTGGCTACGTACGGTGCGAAAGAAGTTCAACACACATACATACAACTTGCTATCCGCGATTTTCGCTATCCGTGAATCGCGTCTGCAACTCTACACGACTGCATCAAGAGAGAGAGAGGGAGAAAGAAAGAAAGTGATGAGATAAAGTGGTGATCATTTTCATGTATTTAACACTTTATTTACGTATTTATTTAAGGTATACCAATATCGTTATTCACGAAAGTATCCGCAAAATGTGCTATTCAAAATGAGCTCTTCACGAGTATATCAGGAAAGTATCCCTCGGGAATAACCAGGGAATGCTGCATTGTATCTTCACACTCCGGGTGTATATACCGTAAACAAATCTCGTGACATTATCTCAAGAGTCGTCCGTTGTGTATCTTTGGGACTTTTTTTGCCAGTATCAAAATATGAAAAATAAGAATCGGATTTTACCCTTGTTGGAAATAAAATAGGAGGTGTTAAAATGTTCAAACACCAAATAGATTCCTTTTGGAAGGAATCAAGTCTGCATTAATCACCCGTGCTTGTGGTAAAACATGCGGACACACATGCCATGATAAGAAATGCATTGTCTTTGAAACTGATTTGACTACACCAGAGACAGCCTTCTCCATAGCCATGTCTCACCAGTGTTAGACCAGAGAATGCCAAAAGGCTAACAGCATGGATACAATGCAATTATCAGAGCATGTATAGCTCGAGTTGAAGCATTAATATCGATGGCACGTGTTTTTGTCAGTATAAACACATGAAAAATAACAATATTTAATTGTGTGCTCATGCCATGGTCAAAGTTTGCCATCAAGTATTTGCAAAAATGCCACCCAAATTACTCGACTGGAATATACAAAGCGACCCCCCCCCCC
>CM025644.2:6171727-6189171 GCA_014621495.2 Entosphenus tridentatus | reverse complement strand
CCTTCCGTGTCTATGGCAACGCAACAATGCGAACGATAATGAAGGATTGGATATAATGTAATATTTTGTTATATCTTTGAGAGTTGGAAAGCAACTGTAATGGGTCCACAGTCTACTGTATTAGAGTATGGTCCGCAGAAGCAGATATCATAGAAGTAGTTCGGAAAGGTTTTTCTGTGGCCTCTTATCCACTTAATTAATTACATGACAATGAAAATTTTGATTTTGAAGTCTCAGAGCTGGAACGTAGCTTAAACGGTCAGATGTTCTTGACGTCATGAGAGGGGGACTCTCCGGGTGATCCTGAACGCCACGTGACCATGTCTTTAAAATTGTTGTTTATTTACCTCATGAACAAACCTTCAAACTCAAGTTGAACAGCCCAGCAAGCAAATCACTGGAACATATCTACAAAGAAAGAGCTGCACGTTAATTTGGTCACTCATTAATTTGATTATTTAAGAAATCCGATTATTTAAGAAATCGATTCCCCTGCCGATTATCGTTTTTTATAACTCGATTAATTGGTTAATGCCTCTATTTCTATTTGTGACGTTGGGCTGACGTCGGGGTTGAGGTCCCACCCCCCAACCGCTCTAAGTGTTGTTGTGGGGGAGATGGGGCAGTGTTCATTATCATTGGTCACGCCAGGCCATGCCACGCCACGCCACGCCGGGCCACACCACGCCAGGCCAGGCCTCACCAAGCCACGCTAGGTCACACAAAGCCACGTCAGGCCACAGCAAACCACGACAAGCCACACCACGCCACGCTAGGCAACACCAAGCCACGCTAGGTCACACAAAGCCACGTCAGGCCACACCAAACCACGACAAGCCACACCAAACCACGCCAGGCCACACCACGCCAGGCCAGGCCACACCAAGCCACGCTAGGTCACACAAAGCCACGCCAGGCCACACCAAACCACGACAAGCCACACCACGCCAGGCCAGGCCACACCAAGCCACGCTAGGTCACACAAAGCCACATCAGGCCACACCAAACCACGACAAGCCACACCACGCCAGGCCATACCAGGCGTGGTCTGCGGCGGGGGGGGGTCCCGCCTTCGAGGAGTCACTAGTTGTGTCGGAGCCGCCGCCAATCGTAAACGATCCATAATAGAGGGTTTTTTGGGAACGATCACATCAAATATAATGCATGGGTAAACCCGCCACCATCCGACACAGCCAATTGGTAAGGTTTGTCAAGTGAACAAAACGTGCCAATTCGTTACTTGTACAGCACACCGGTGTGTTGGAGCGCAAAACGCCCAACATTTACAATTTGGAGTAAAACAAATAATAGAAGAGTCGTGAGTAATTGATTATTACAATAATGTCGCTTGACCCAATGGACTCATAATTGAGCGGCCGCTTGGGACACGGCTAGCCTCGGGATGAAAGTCCGCGGTACTGCGGCTGTTCCTTTCTTTTCTTCTTCCTCCTTCCCTCTTTGACAAACAACGGCGCGCGTCCTGCCGAGAGACAGACGCTCATTGCCCCCGGACGCATTGGACACCAACACGGCACGCACCCCCACCGCGCCCTCGTCCTCTCCCGGTGCCTCAGCCTCCTCGCTCGCCTCGCTCCGTAGATCTCTCTCCCTCGCTGATCGCCGACCCCGCGTCTTTGTTGCGTCCTTCAAACGCCGTCCGGAGGCGGTAGCTGTGGAGGGTGGGGGGGTGCGCACAGTGCGCCGCGCATCGCCAGGTGTCACTTTGGTGGGGGGCTGGGGGGGGCATATGCGTCGCGCCGTTTCTGCATCGTGAAAACAACAACAACACCGCAAATGCAAAGATGCGGACGTATGGTCGGCTACGTACGGTGCGAAAGAAGCTCAACGCACATGGCACTTAGCAGAGGGTCGAAGCGAGTGACGTAAGGGAGTAGCACCTGTGAAGGTTGGCGCGGCGCACCGGCGGGGGGGGCAGCAACACGACCGGCCGCCTTTGTCTCTCCAAGTGGCGATCTTTCTACACATCGTACCAGGTATTCTTTTGAGGCTGAGTCGACCTAGGGGAGGTACAGGACCCGGTTCAGATAATTAGTCACTGGTGTTAGTGGACGTGAACGGGGACCTGTCTTGGGTCGCCCGTTTCGTACCGTGGCGATCAATCCACTACGCCACCACTCCCCCAGACTAGCACGCACAGGTTGATTTGGCTAAAGCAGTCGTGCCTGCCAGTTCAACAGTGCCATATTACGTAGCTTGATCGAATGTCGCTTTTTTTTTGTTACCCACGTGTGCAATTTGTTGAGTGGAACGGAACGCATCCAAGAGTCCGTCCATCACGGATATGGAGCGATGAGAATCAGTTCATGTCCAGGCGCTGGGGTGGATTAATGCATCTCAAGATCGTTATGTGTGTACGCACGTTGGACTTCTTTCGCACCGTACGTCGCCAACCGTGCTCATCATTCGTGACAATGATTCGTGTCTTGATGTAGCGCCCTCCGACACGCCAGGACCTCTTACTAACCGCACTGTCAGAGAGGTGGTGAGAGATTATGGAGAATTTCGTCTAGCAGTGGATTGATCATGGCTGCTGCTGATGATGGTAAAGTTGGTGGGGGGGGGGTGTTATCACATTGTTATTGTCACCAGCCGTGCCATCTATTGTCCTTCAATCTATTGTCTTTATACCCCGTTGAACACTTCACTCTGTCAGAAAAATCGCAGCTTTCAGGTCAGTCCTCTGAGAAGACCTGTCAATCACAGGCAGTGTCACAGTCCATGGCGGAAAAATAAACACGGGGGGGAGGGCTTTCAGGAATTCACTTTCGCACAACCTACATCAGGCAATATGCATTCAGGTTTTTTTTCCTTCTCACCACACCTGCCAAAGAGAATTGGATATCCTATTGATTGATTGCCCAGAAACTGGGGATGTCGTTCGCATACACAATCTCTGGTTGGTAAATTTATTTACGCTGTGATTGGAAATGCTGTATTTTGCGATTCGGCCTAGCAGATTGGATGCCTGTGTGTGTGTGCATGCGATGGTGGTGCGAGGCCCACTGGGGGCCCGCTAACCCTCACTGACCAGCAAGGTGAAGTATGGTCGAAACCCATCTCAGCAAACCCCATTGGCCGACATTATGTGTGGGAGACCTACATCCATTGGTACATAAAAAAGCCAGATTTTTTTTTTCATGTACAGGAAGATTAGCAGAAACTGAAATCAACTCAATTCGATTTTTGTTTGACGAGGTGGGAACACGAGGGACCAGGATAGGGGTCTCGGTTTTTTTTATTTGCACAGAGCGAGGGAGCGACTGCTCATTCCATTTCATCAATGAAGTTTGTTCAGCCAGCTGGCCTAGGACTTGGCAAATCCTCGCTCACGTTTCACACAGGGCAAACTAGAGAGCACAGGCTAAATGTTACGAACGTAACATTAAAACGAACATATTTAAGAATCACGAATAAGAGACAAACAACATGTTATTAAAAAGAAGGAATAGATGTTTTTTGTCGTTTTTAATCATTAATGGTCCTCAACCGATTCGGCAAAATGCTGTGCGCATATTCCTTGTAAAAAAAAAAGAATGCAGAGGATTGAGAGCAATCAGGTTGAAGCCTCTTCCCAGGTACACGTGATGTGCACGCAAATTACCTGGCGATGCTGCTGCTGCTGCTGCCACTGCTGCTCTCAGTCGTGGATATAACAACAACAAAGCTCAACACATTCGTCAATAACACAGTGGCCTAAAAAGGAAAATAAATATCTAATAGATGACGTTTTGGGAAAATGCACTTCTTCATCAGCACATCTCAAAACAAGTGTTTCATGTATTTTGTAGCGATGTACTGCCCTGCCTGTATTTGAAACGTATTAGTCATCGGCACTTATACAGTGACGATTCGTTTTTGCCATTCCTCCTCAAATGGATATCGTGACTTCTCATCTTTGTCGCCGGAACTTGGCAGCTGTGTCATCACCCACGTTTAGTAATAACGATGGTAACAAGCATGTTGCTTACTCTTTGGTTCTTTCGGTAAAGTCACGTAGGTATAAAATGAAATAAATTGAATCACGACGTTTTGGGCGTAACACAAGCGTCCATCATCAGGTGGGACAACCACAGCAAGAAACACAGCAACAACAAAAAAGGCTGATTTTTTTTTCACGTACAGGAATATTTTTAGAAACTGAAATCAGCTCAATTCGATTTTTGTTTGACGAGGTGGGAACACGAGGGACCAGGATAGTTTATTGCTGTGGTTGTCCCACCTGATGACGGACGCTTGTGTTGCGCCCGAAACGTCGAAAGAACCAAAGAGTATGGATCCCTGCAGTCACGAAAATTTCAAATCTAAATCATGTTGTTTGTTTATCCAGAAGAGCCTTTACGAGTCTCAAGACTACATTTGCGAGATGGTCCTGTCGATTTTGGCTGGCCCAATTCCATTATATTCCTCGCTTGCTGAACGCACATCCTCTCAGACCCGTTCCATTCTTTTGCCTCCGCTCAATCATTCCTCTTGACACAATGAGATGTTAACTTCCTCGCCTGGTATGCAAGAGTTTGTGGGTTCGTTCCCAACCTGTTGTATATTTGGGGTTTGCATGTGGTCGAGTGGATTTTTCTCCTGCTCCTCCGGTTTTTCTCTGCACATTGTGTGTTTTGGAGTATTTGGCTGCTTGGTATGTCCACGTGAACAGCCACTTCGTTGAGCTATCATTTGTGGCCAGGTCGCTTCTGAAAAAACATCAATATAGCTCAGTTGGCTTTACCTGGTAAAACAATAATTGTTTAGTTTAGTCTATGTTCTAGAATCCACGTGTACCTTTTTCTGTGCCTCGGTATGCATCACCTCCACGCTGCTTTATTTAAATCATGGTGCTGTACATATAAATGCATATGGTTGTGGGAGGTTTATTTTTTTTGCAACACAAACCGTAATGAAATCAAAGCAAATGACTAAATGGGCATATAAATAATTGCCTTTTTAACACAAAATTCAATATGTGGGATGTATTTTGCACATCCCCAGCATTTTCCATTATACTCAATTATAATCTAACTGGACATTTGCCCCAAAAAAATGCATGCGACTGACAATATTCAAGTGGTATTCTCTAGATATGAGTTGCTTCCAAATAAGCGAATGTTACTCATGATAAACACATGCCATTATAACGACATTAACATTTACCGGATTGGCATTTGTGTCTCCGTATTTGGTGATTGCTTCGGAACACGGCATAAGAAATGGCTCTTCAAAGCACGCTTCGCAATGACACTAATTATAATGTTAACGTATCGTGGAAGGCTTTGTAATGTTCATTCTCAAAAGCGCGTGTCCAGCTAAGGACATGCACACCTGAATGTATTTATCGTATAATTACTTGGCTGCATGTGGGATAGGAATCGTCATGAACCATGATCAATCCACTGTTGAATGGAGGCCTCCCCAACCTACCCCCTCCCCCACCAACCTGGGCACATCCGGCCCTTTGGATCTCAGCGCAATTGGACCGCCTACACACTCGGTAACGACGTACACTATTGCCGCACCGCAGGCAACCACCACCACCACCAACACCAACACCACCCAACCCTTCATCTTGCTCCTGGGAGCCTCCTCTATCTCTCAAAAAGGCATGATCAAGGTTGTCGGCTGACAGCCGAAACATTGTCTGAAAATGTAATATTAATGCCTCGGGGCTTAAGGGAAACACATTTTAATTTTACGATGGGACCGTGTCTGGCCCCCGTGTGCACTGGACACAATGCCCAGGTTTTTTACTTTCACGGGTGGCTAGCCTGCTCAGGGGTTTAATGCCCCGTGTCAAAACGAGTGGCCAACACATCTGTGATGTTGGGTGCAAGCCTAACCCAGGGGGGGGGAGGAGTGTAGAGCGTAAGTGGCCGACTTCTTTCTCTACGTACTTATTAATTTACGTTGAACTTATTTTCGTATGTAGCCAACCGCGTCGATCGGAGGTGCGGGGGAAATGCGGAAAACTAAACAAAGACGTGCAGCCGCGCGTTGCGTCGCCTCTTTCTCTGCTCATCTCTCCTGACCGTTTGCTCCAGTTTATTTGTTCCTTTTCCATCCCTTTCCTGTAATTTCCCATGTTTTCCTCTTCTTTCCTCTCTCATATCCTTATCCCATTCTAATGTATTTTCCCAGAAATGCTACAGGTTTGCCTCACTTTATGCGGTAGTAGTAGATGCGTTCCAAAAAAATTCTCACACACAGCGAAACGACACGAGGAGACAACTTCCTTCCGATTAGTGCACACACTGCACGCTTAATGTATGTTGAACTTCTTTTGCACCGTACGTAGCTATCCACTTTAATCGGAGGTGCGGTGGAAGGACAATAAACTAAACACTAAAATATGTCTCTGAAGAAATTAGTTTTCAATCGACATTTTAAAGTACATAACTCCAGTGGCTTCCTAATTTCCGAAGGAAGAGCGTTCCAGACGGCCACAGAAGCGCATCTGAAAGCGCGCGATGCAGTGACCGTCTTTGTTCGATGGTCAGCCAAATACCGCCGCTGCGAGGATGACCGAAGTGTATTCTCCTTGACGAAATCAGCAAGGTATTGAGGTTAATTTGTGGCAAGCACTTTTGTGTGTGTAATGCGTGCGACATTATAATGCATTTGCAGAAGCACATCTGCAAGCACGCACGATGATTCCGACCTCCTGAGATTGTACCCTGGATGAAAGAGAATAATAGTCCATCCTTTCTCAATCGACCGATGGATGAAGTCCCTCCCACGCGTGTCGATTAGGGCTGTCGAGGTGATGAAGCTGCTTGACTCGTATTTCGGATGGTCGCAATTTCAATTGTTTTTAAATTTTGAATTGACTCGGCGAGGACCAATGCAACTATAGGGCTGAACACGTAGGTTTCGTAGCCAGTGTTATCGTTCAGATTTGCTGGAATTCAATTCTCACTGCCTGGATCTTGTCCTGAAGATGCGTGACGGGTCGTGGTATCTAATTGCTCAATTTCGTCGTCGTGAGAATTTTCCTTCAGTTTTCCGATGAGCCTAAACATTCCTAACCGGAGCGTTAAATGCTTGCACTGGTGACAATTTAATTGGTTTGGTGCCAGGTGGACTATTACATCTCAGGAATGTGAGAGATGGTGACGTATTTAGGATCCCTTCATCGAGCAAAAGATTGACGATGACTGATGATTTTATATAGACATGCAGTCATTTTTGCAACAAACTGTACTTAGAAATGCAATTATTGAGCGATAGTCACCAAGGAATAAAGAAATATTCAGTCTAGGCTTAATGCGAGTGTTTTTAATTTTCACTTTAGACTCTTATCACACCTTATTTTAGAATTCATATTTGATCTCTTCGTGGATTTTCTGACGTTTTTTTTTAAAGAAAATTAACAAAGCTCATCAGAGTGTACATTTGCGTCAGGTAATTTAAATGAAGCTATCGGATATTGTATTTTTGTTCCAGTGACATTTGGGTATTGTGGATTGTCCTCTTCAAATACCCCGCGTTATTCCCCAACCGTCATCCCATTATCTCACTCGGTCTCTGACAAGGACGAGGGCAGGAGGCCAGCACGTGGCTCAGAGGTCAGTGCATTGAGCCGCCACCGCTGAGATCCTGGGTCTTCATGTCTGGGTTTCAGCCTCCGATTATTAAAATGTTTCTCGTGTGTGGTGAGTTCATGGTCTCAGCACCTGTTGCCAACGACTGCACACACACACACTCACAAAACAAACCACCATCACAATTGACTTGGATGTTCATTTCATTATTCATGCCATCGAATTCCATCCCTGAGAATGTTTAAATATCAGTGTTGTTGCCACGTGACAACATAAAAACCAACAATGACAGACATGGCGTGAATAGGACTGCCCCCGACCGTCTGGACTACAGGTCACTTGAATGTATCTCAGCGGTAGCTCTGCAATAACTGCTTACAACTCCAGGGCTGCACTGCTCTGTGATATGTCCGACTGGTCACTTTGTCTCGTTACAATACGGCAATGGAAGAGTCAAAATGAAATTGGGGATAAATATTTTTTTTTATTAAAGACACCAGATTTTACTGTCATGATACAAGCTCTGAACCGATGGCTGTGTGTGCGTGGGGGGGGGGTGCGCCCCTCCTGTGCAAACATAGCCACTTGGATGGCTTTGCAATAAAGAATTCCGTGAAAATGTCTCGCGCTGCCGTTCTTGTGCACCGCGCAGCTGCGCGAGATTTCCAGTTGATGATTTCATTTTTTGTTTTGCTCCCGTGACGTGCGACACGGACAGCGCACAAGGAATACAACCGGCGGGAAGGATCAACCACAACAAGAACGTGTTGATTCAAAGGCATAAAAGGGTCCCTCAAACATTTCACGTCGGAGCTATCGCAAGAGGTCTCTCTCTCTTGGGATGACACCGTGGACGCAACGGTGACAGAGTGATCGCGCAGGAAGGTGCGCGCGCGCGGCAGAGCGTGCGACAGCAGCGATGGAACAAGCAAAAAAATCAAGGTCGGGATCGAAGGCTCCAAGATGAAGACATCATCCGCCAGATCGCGCAGCCGCTACACAGTCAACGTGCCAGCCACTTCCGAGATCTGCCCTTGCACGGTGGCGAACTGTTGACCACCTTCGTCTGGTATACACGAGGTCGTGTGGTCGATCCCGACCCTGACGCCTGTATATTTGGAGTTTGTGTGTTCTCTCTACCCGTGCTCGCGTGGTCCTCCGGGTTCCCCCCCCCCCACCCACACACACTTTTAGAATCAACGTGCGTTTAGAGTAATTGACTGCTATACATTTCTATGTGATAAGCTACTTCGTTGAGCTATCATTTGTGATAGCCAGGTCGCTTCTGCAAAAATAGCTACATAGCTCAGTGGGCCTGCTATGTTGGAACAAAGCTATTGCACTGGATTCAGGTGTCAGCTTTTGTCCATTTTTATCAAATTTTCTAAGAAAAGAAAATGTTGAATCAAGAGCGGTGCATTTTAGCCATTTGATAAGGTTGTATGTACCTACGTTGAGCTTCTTTCTGCACCGTACGTGGCCAACCGTGCTAATCGGAGGTGCGGGTGGGTGGTGGGGATTGAGAATCGGGCCCCACTATTGGATGGCGTGTATTTTGTACGGCTTTGCACAATGTGCTTACAGGAAAACTCAGCAATGTTGCATCGTGTGCAATGTGAGTCAAGGGAAAGGCGCAGCCCTGCAAGTTCTTTACTCACGCCACTGCTGCTGGAAGAGCCTCCATTAGATGGAGCTCTAGAGCTCCACTAGATTGCATTTTGGCCTACTCTTCCACGTTGGCCGCATGCCGATCGACTGTGGGTGTGCCTATTTAGACTCCCTGGTGGACAGAGTCTGGGTTGGGGGATTTAAGAAACTCGCACTGTCGTTTCAAACTGGTGCGCCGGGAGATCGAATCCAGTTCGCTAAAGCGTTTAGAGCATAGCAGTATAACCAGTAAGAGTTTGTGCCACCACCTAAATACCCCTGGACGCCCTTGCAAAGTGATATAATCAAACTCCAGGGATTAGCCAGGTGAAATGTTTAAATAAATAAAACATTCCACATCCCGGAATCATTAAATTCGAAATCAACTTAACTTTGAGCCAGGGGCAGTTGCCAAATCAGCCAAGCAGTGGGGCAGCGTGAAGGAGTGAGCAGATTTTAGGAGTTGAGTCATCCACTGACCTTTTTTGCTCACAAAGACAAAGATCCCCCCCCCCCCACAGTATAGCCTCAACAGACGAGAACAAGTTCTGTTAGCGAGCACCTCATGAAGGCTGGCACAGTACAGGAGGAGGTGGACAATCAGCACCCTACCCGACCACCTTTGTCTCCCTAGTGGCGATGTTTTCACACACCGACTCAGCTTCATTTGAGGCTGAGTCGACCTTAGGTGATGCCCAGGACCAGTTCAAATAACCGTCACTGACGGCGTTGGCCGCGAGCTGTAATCGAGCTTCGTAGGGCCGCGATTAACCGCAACGCCACCGCTCTTCATGCATGTGCACGCACGCATGCACGTGGTCGCAGCGTGACGTCCGTCATTGGGCACAAATCGTGCATGCACGTACGAGCAACACTCGATGACACACGTGGAGGCTCGTGCGTACGCCAAGGCGCGTGCGAGAGAGAGACGTTTGTTGTTGTTGTTAAAACCTCTCCTCTCGCTCTGCCTTTTGTTTCGTGGCGCGTAGAGTGCGTGCAGCTGTGCTAAAGGCTCTCAAACAAAACACATTAAATAAGAGTCAATAAAGAACATCAGCAACAAATTAAACATGAGATGAGCATAAACTCTTGTTTGGATTTTTAAATTACATTTCCAAGCAATTTTTATACTTGGGGAAAACGAATGAATCGGGTACGTGTTATTTTTCTCAGCACACAATTCAAGTTAATGCATTTTTCCAACGGAAAAAACCCTCTTCATAAGGTTCATATATATTGCGTTAAAATATAATAATGCTCACATTAGTTTACCAAAACGTGTTAAAATGTGTATCCTTCACGAATAAGCTGCATTCTATGAATTAGCCAATGGTGGTGGAATATAATTTGCTACATTTAGGGGCAGCGTCGAAATGGGGGTGCCACCTAAATGGAGCAAATTTTCGGCAAGTGCCGATTTTATTTTCACGGCTAATGAGAGCGGCTAATTTGAACGCCCCCACTCTTTTCAAACGGAGGTCGCGTAACTCGCTGACGTTGGCCACATTAGGAAAGTTGAAATCGCTGAAAGTTCACGTCACCTTTGGTGGCATCAGCAAGTGCAATACTTCATTTGGCGCCATTGCACGTGAATGCACACATTGAGAATCGTCTGAAAATGTGGACCTTGGCAAAAACCATCTAAGACTTTGTGCACCCCTCCCCCGCCACCCCCCTGAAATCCCTCTCTGGCTTCTAGATGCATTTGACCAGTGCGGTGAAGTATAGTCCAACAATGCCCCCCCCCCATCCCACCCCTCCATATGCCCGAAGCAGCGTGGGAAGGCACTCATCCGCCTCTGGATTTACAAAGGGCCCCGTCGATTATTTAATTATTTATCATTATTTTATCTCATCATTAGACCTCCTTTGCCAGTACCAAAATATAATAATAGGGTTTCCCCCTTTTTTCTGGCAACAAAACTGAAACCTTTTTTTATAAGGAATCATGTGTGCATTAACCACAATACTTGTGGTCAAAATGGTGTGGACCAATCAGTTTCAAGAACAATACATATATATTATCAGTGTGTTTTTTGTTTGCATCTTGACCACAAGTATTGTGGTTAATGCACGCATGATTCCTTGTAAAAAGGTTTCAGTTTTGTTGCCAGAAAAAAGGGGCAAAACCCGATTATTTTCATTTTATCTGTTTCTGAAGACGCATTGAAACATCCACACGTGGTCATCCGTCGTGAATATGTTGCAAGGTCTTTCAACGTCCACTTTTCATCAGAGGGCATGCTTTGGTGACCTTACGTAGAAAAATAAATGGTTTGGTGATGAACTCTCTGACCCCTCTGTCTATTTGCTTTGGAGAAGGGCTATTGTCTGAAACGTTGCCTTTTAAGGGCCGCCGTGTTGCGATTGACAAATGTGTTGAGTTTGTATTGGTAATCGTTCTCACGCACCACAACGATATAGCAACATCACGAAATAAATGGCTCAAAGTGTCTATAACCTTTTGCCACGGCAGCTTTCTCGCATACTTCAGCATTTCCTTGCCGTGGTTGTTCCACCTGATGAAGATCGCTTGTGTTGCGATCGAAACGTCGTGATTTGTTTTATTTTATTTCTACCTACGTGACTTTACCGATAGAACCAAAGAGTATATAACACATAATTTACATCCACGTGTCAATCCACTGCTGGATAAAGGCCTCGCCACACCATGTCAGTAAATTGGAGTCGTTTGGTCATACTTCACCACTCCGATCAATGCGAGTTTATTAAAAAGGGGGTGTTGGGCGGGGGGAGGATCAGGATTGGTTTGGACATGGCTCGCCACTGCTGTTAGCCTTGGCCAGGAGTCAAACTCAGACGGACGCGAGATCATTCGGGCGGCAGCCATTGTGCCACCCTGAAAATGAACGACACCGCACACAGTCTGAACCTGCTCCTGCGCTCTGCGCAGCGTTACGAGTTCCGCGTACACACGTACAGTGCGTACACACTAGCTGGAGCTTCGTCTGGAAATTACTTTCCGGCAATGCTCGCCACTGAAACAAAAGCGGACTCGTCCCTTCGCGAGTTATTGCGCAGAGCAGGCAGTGAAAATTCAACCGCGTTTGCCAAATCGGTCGTACCCACTCATCGTGTGGCCCAGGCACGTGGTGGCCAACTCCGACCATTATTTTGCTGTTTCCCCCACCCTGAAAAATGGGCCAATGCCAAAATAATTTTCTAGCCGGGTGCTCATACGAACTGTTGGCGTCACGACAGACTCGATTCCCCTTGATTTCTGTCACTGCAATTCATGTCCCTTTGTTCTTATTATTCCGTACGTGTACGTTCTCGTGTGCGTGCGTGTGTGTCTTGTTTTGGCAGTGCTCGCAAAACAACACTTGCCCCTGTAGTCAGTGGGCCTATACGGGGAGTTTTGTCTTTGTGGGGGATGCTAGATAGCGGAGTAGTTTGTGCACTGCACCATAAACCCGGTGAGCTGGGTTCAAGACATGGCCTCGGCTAAAATCATTCGCAATTATTTGAACCGGTTCTAAGCCTCTCCTGTTTTAACTCGGCCTTATATAAGGACCTGGTGCTGTGTTATGAACTAAACTATTTTTTTTATTTTACCAGTTAAGGCCCACTGAGCTATGTAGCTCGTTTTCATGAGCGACCTGGTCACAAATGATCATTCCACGAAGTGGCTTATCACGTGGATATTTATTTCAGCCAAAAACTCTAAACGCACGCTTGTAAATGTGGAGGGAAAAGACCGAAGGATCCGGAGAAAAATCCACACGACCACGGGGAGAGAAACATGCAAACTCCAAATATACAGCGGGTGTCAGGGTAGGGATCGAACCCACGACCTCCCGTATACCAGGCGAGGTAGTTAACATCTCCCCACCGTTATCACCGTGGATACAACGGTGTCTGGGCATTGTTATACATATAGAGGACCGCAAGGCTTAGGAAATTGTTTGGTAGCATCGACCCACGGTCTGTCTGCTGCCTTCTAACTTGTTTGTGCTTCCTCGGCAAACTGTGAAATGCAATTTGTATGAACGGAAACGCAATATATATAAAACGAAACACCACCCTAAAGATACTGTCGACCAGTGTCGCTGAGTAGATGTTCTAAGTTGGGTCGAGGCTTTGGCAATGTGCTGTGATGAATACGAAAGATGATGCTCCAGAGCAGTTTTTTTTTAAAATAAACCGCAGCGCATTCTGAACACAATAACCCAGCACGATGTTCTCCTGATTGCATTTATTTATTACGAGGTTTATTTTCATCGGTATGGATTTTGCCGCGGTGTAATTGCAAATGCAGTGCACTAACCATTACAAGTGTGCCGTCGAAACGTGCCTCGCCTGTGTGTGAGTGTGAGTATCCATCCCACTCTGCGAACCTGGCGACCCAAGTTCGATTCCCGCTCACGGCCAACACCATCAGTGACGATTATCTGAACCGGTCCTGGATCATCCCCGAAGGTCGACTCGGCCTCAAATGAGTACATGGCTCGGTGTGTAAAAACATCGCTACTAGAGAGACAAAGGTGATCGGGAATGGTGTTCATTACCCACCTCCTCGTGAGCTATGCCAGCCTTCATAGGTGCTCGCTAACAGCACTTTCCATAGTCTGTTAAGGCTATACAACGGGGTCTTTGTCGACTGGACGTCTATGCCAAAGAGCTTTATAGCTCATCGGATTCCTCCAGTATGAATACATATTCTGAATCTTAGAGGGGAGCGGGAGCGTAGCGGTTCACGTGCTGCGGTACGAACCCAACCTCCCGAGTTTGATTCCCGCTCATAGCCACCACCCATAGCCACCACCAGTGACGATTATTTGAACTAGGCCTGGGCGTCCCCTAGGTCGACTCAGCTTCAAATGAGTACCTGGTGCGTGTGTAGAAACATCGCCACTGGGGAAACGAAGGCGTCCGGGCGTGGTGCTGGCCACCCACCCCCTCGTGTCTCGTTCCGTCCTTCATAGGTGCTCGCTAACAGCACTTGCCCCAACAGTCTGTTACAGGCTACATGGGGGATTTTTGTCCTTGTTCCCACCCCCCTCGGTAGCGGTGGTGCTAAGAACCCGGCAACCCGAGTTCGATTTTCGCTTACGGCCAACACCAGTGACGATTATCTGAACCGGTCGCGGGCCTCCCCTAGGTCGACTCAGCCTCAAATGAGTACCTAATCGCTACAAACATCGCCACTGTGGGAGACAAAGGCGGTCAGGCAAATGCGGTGTATGTTGGCCACCCACCTCCTCGCAAACCGTTCCGGCCTTCATAGGTGCTCGCTAACAGCGCTTGTCCCTAAAGTCTGTTACAGCCTAGACACGGAGGGACCTTTGTCTTTGTACTCTCTACATCGTGTCAACCCAAGTTATTACGTAACGCATCCCGTGATAGTGTTCGGAGCGAGGCCCGAGACCACCAGACGATGCGCCCTAAGTCGGGACGCGTACTCAATTGCAAAATTAGCAGGTTGCGACAGATGTGGCCGCTCTCTAAACAGCAGCAAGCGGATTTCTCAGAGACGAGGAGAGTTAAGAAAGTAATTAAGCGTGTCTGTTTGAAGAGATTGCCAGGTGACTCAAAAGGTCAGACTGCTAAAACCGGCCGTTCGAAATCAGGCTGCCTCTCTTGATTGAACCGGATTCTAGAGGGCAGTGGGATGATGGTTTCAGCCCGCGATCACCCTGTAACTGATTCCCCCAACGTGTTGATACTGCATGAGGTTCGATTAACGGCTTAATGCCATCGCTTGCGATTGAATATTACGCCGCCGATCAGTCTGACCAAGTCAGATCTGTAAATGACGACAAGAACCCATCGGGAGAGGAAAATAAGCGGAGGTCTGTAAACTGCTGAGAACACTGAGCCGTTTGCGCGTTATTAAAATAAAATACGAGTAATTCCTCGGCAAGTGCGTTGTGGTTCGACTGCATTTAGTAGCTAGGGGAGTGGGGGGGCGTACAAGCGTCGTGCTTTCTCTGCAAAGAATAAAACCGCCACTGTGAAAGATTCGTGGGAACAAAAAAAATCCGCTTCCGTAAAAGCCATTGTGTGACGTGCGAGAGCCCCATTGCTTTTTTTTTGCCAGATTTCTGTGCAAGGATCCTCTTAGTCTTGCGACACGACATCAATAGCGCGAAATTGGATTAAATTGGGAGGGGGGGGAGGAATAACAACAAACGACAACAAACCCCTTTGCTGTTTGAGAGCTCATGCCATTGAGTTTCCTAACTCCAGGCCTCGTGACCCCTCAACCCATCCAAGACCTCCCTTGTTGTGATTCATCATCATGCTCATCGTCAGCCGTGGTCCACAAGCATTGCTGAGGTGAAGGGCTCCCAAGCCTCCAGCATAGGAGCGCCACGGTGGAGAGATGTTAGCTCCCTCGCCTGGTATGCAGGAGGTCGTGGGTTCAACCCCGACCCTGACGCCTGCTGTATATTTGGAGTTTGCGTCCCTCTCTCTCTCCCGGTGGTCGCGTGGAGTTATTTTGCTGCGTCCTCCCGGTTTTCCCCTCCACATTTAGAAACACGCGCTTAGAATATTTTGCTGCTATACATGTCCCCGTGATGAGCCACGTCGCTGAGCTATCATTTGTGGCCAGGTCGCTTCTGAAAAAGAGTTGTACAGCTCAGTGGGGCCTTACTTCATTTTTTTTATAGTTTATATATTTTTTTTATAGTTTATCTGATCTCCCGAGTTCCGGCGATGTAAGAATATTCATCCACCCGTCAATCTTGTCGCTCCACATACTCGGTTGGACGCCCTCTCCAGACGCGTTTCATTCCTCGACCGCGACTGGGTCACGGCAAACCATGACAATCGTGATTATAAATCGCGCGTGTGTGTTTTTTATTCCGATGTGTGCCTATTATAACAACAACAACAACAAAAGCAACAACGTGTAGCTTCAATTCGCAAGCAGAGCTACTGAACTCTGCAGCCAGCTTTGCATTTCCCACCGGCTCGCTAGTCAGCTTGCTTGCGAAAGCAACGCTTCTTGATCTGGGTGGCTCGCACCGATGGCCGAGGAAGCTCCCCGACCAGGCTCCGATGGATCGCTCGTGCACGCGCGGGGAAGTTGATGAGTGATTCAGTTATTTATTTACGTACCTGACTAAATCCTTTGAGATGAAACATCCTTCATTCGCGACGGTGTCCCAGGGGCTGCCCGCATTGTCGCTTGCATAGCAAACACCCTCGCGAGATGGATACAAACCTTTGCAATCGACAGCTTGTACGGTACGCGTATCATGCATTGAATATCATCGCATTTGGTCGCACGCGCACATAACGATACGTCCAATGAAGTGCTTGTGCACACCACTGTGCCATGCGGAGGGTATTCGAGCTGCGACAATTCCCCCAACAGGCCTGTATGCGAGCGTGCTGTGAAAGCGCTGTTCGAGGCACCCACCCGTTGAGCTACAGATCGCAGAAGTCTGTTCAGTGCGTTACTTTGAACGTACTTTTAAACCAGGGGTTGGGGCACCTTTTTTTCTGCCAAGGGCCATTTGGATATTTATAACATCATTCGCGGGCCAGACAAAATTCTACATTTTAAATATTAGCCTAATATATTTGGCCAAACATTTAATTAACTCACCCCTAATGTGATGGCTGGAACTGCGTCTCTTTGTCGAGGCGTGTGATGTTAGCTGGTATTGATGTTGCTGCTACTCGCAACTGCTTTTCCTGGTTTGCTCCCAGATTTATTGAATTTCGAGTCCCGCCTGCGGTTGCCTTGGCAGGGCCACACCAAATGATGTCGCGGGCCTCGTACGGCCCGCGGGCCGGACGTTCCCCACCCCTGTTCTAAACCAACGCTGGTCAGTAATGGTTGGTGAACGTGGGGCGCTTAGACGTTGAGAGCAAATGTAGGGTGCAACACGGGATGTTGTGCTGCTCTCTGCGACCCGCAACATAGCCCTGCAGTAACGATAAACGGTAGAGGTGGGGCCCAGCAATGTCCTGCTCACACTGCCGCTGATGGAAGGAGCGTCGCGAGAGAAAGCTTCAGAGGGCATCTCTAGAGAGTGTTTGGCCTCCTCTTCCAAGCCGGCCAGAGGTCTTGGAGGAGGAGACAGGTACCTGGACATTTAACCCCACCACTAACCACCAAACACGCGAACTTGCCGATCGCCAGTGGTTGTACCCGTTTACACTGCTTAGGTGGACAGAGGCGGTGAGTGGGGGAGGGGTGGGGGAGAAGGGGTGGGGTAGAAGAGGTGGGGTAGAAGGGGTGGGGGAGAAGGGGTGGGGGAGAAGGGGTGG
>CM025644.2:6143061-6153307 GCA_014621495.2 Entosphenus tridentatus | reverse complement strand
CTGGGTCTGCCCCGTGACCTCCTGCCAGCGGGCGTTCGACACTTCACGTGGCCTCAAGGTGCACATGGCCTGGCACAAGCGTCGTCGTGATGTCACCGCCACTTAGTAACGAATGGCGGTTGTTGTTGTGTGTGTGTGTCTGTGCTCATGACCGGCTCCGGTTTAATAGCAGAGGTCCCACTCCGAATCAGTCGAGCGGCAATATATTTTCATCGGTTGCGTAACGCTGTGTGGAAGCTACCTGGTCTGTCGCTCCGCACGAAGCTTGAGGTCTTCTCGGCCACGGTCATTCCTTTCCTTCTCTATGCTTGCGAAACGTGGACCCCCCTAATGGAACATCTTCGCCGGTTAGAAACATTTAGGCTGGCCTGCCTACGATCCATCCTGGGTTTAACCAGGCTGGATTGTGTGAGGAGCTCACAAATCCTTGAAAGCTCTGGGCAACGTCTCATCGGTGAGCTCCTCCGGCAGGCAAGGCTGCGTTGGCTGGGTCATGTAGTCCGCATGCCCAGCCACCGCATGCCTAAACAGCTTTTGTTCGGCCGGATCGAGGGGGCTAAACGGGCGCATCACGGGCTAGAGAAGAGATGGAGTGACGTGGTATAGGATGATGTGGAGCTGAGTGGACTTGCCGTACCAGCGGTGTCAAGTTCGGCCTCAGTGGAGGAGGCTCGTGAAGGACGCTACTGGGCAGTTGGAGGCAGTTGCCCTCCAACAACAACGGAGGGCGGAGGAGCGACGCTCACAACAACGAGCGGAGCGCCCGGTGGCTAAAGCACAGCAAGTTGGCACAGTAGAGGGCACAGGTGGTGCATCAGCCAGTCGTCTCGGTTATCTCAGTCAGTCTACCCGTGGCACCTGGGTCTGCCCCGTGACCTCCTGGCCCAACTACTGCCCCACCTATTCAGGCCCATATCCGACGTTGAGTGGTGACGCGGCTTGTTGTGTAGAGGTGCACCGGTTCGAAACCCAGCAGCCGCCCGGGTTAATACACACACATAAGCTTGCGCCGTGTGCTTCGCAGTGGACCTCAAAAGGCCCCGTGACGTCAATGTGCTGGCAACATCGGCTCCAGCTCTACGCCAAATTTGAAAAAACAGACTCTCAATTTTGGATCGCACACAGCAAACAATAATAAAACCCCACTGAGAAAAAAATTTTTGTAGGACCCGCTTGAAATAAATATATTCATGAGACTCATTGAAGCTTAGTAATAAATAACGGCATAATAACCAATGATAATAACCCTGGCCATGATTTGAACCCACAATCTTTAAAACTGTGAGGGCTGCGTCCTTACCAACAGATGCATATAATCCTGGCCAATTATCATCACCAATTCAGCGACTTAAACTAGGTACGCGGTAAAGCAATATCTTGCTCAGTGGTATGTTTCTCTACTCTTCCAAGCTTTACCAGACGTCTTGGGAAAGCTGCGTGTACCCAAACTATACCCCGCCATAACACAACTTGCCGATCACCTAACCATAGTGGGCCCATCTCCACTGCTGGATGAAACGTTGGCTATGTACGGTGCGAAAGAAGTCCAACATACATGCATGCATGCGCACACACTTGCCCATGACATCAAATGCTTCACCGGCCGGGAGATAGAATCGATCCTCTATGATCGCCCAACCATCGTGTGCCCATCTCCACTGCTGGATGAAACGTTGGCTACGTACGGTGCGAAAGAAGTCCAACATGCATGCATTTGTACATGCGTGCACACTTGCCCATGGCATCAAATGCTGCACCGGCCGGCAGATGGAATCGAACCTCTACAGTTGCAAGTCAGGTGCGTTACGCTAACTGGCAACACATGCGCATCCGTCCATCGGTTGGCCGTGGTGTTTTTGTTTTGTTTTGTAGCTGACAAAATTCCGCGCCGCACAACGTAAATCCTTGCAGTGTACAAGCACCGTATTTGCAGTGTACAAGCACCGAGATGGTTATCTCCCCCCCCCCGACTCATTGGCTCCTCCCTGTCCAGCACCCGATATAAAAAAAACACGTGTCTTGAATAGCTCTCTTCACACGCTACAGTAATTTTACTGGAGCAGTTACACCTGATGACGGAGGCTTGTGTTGCTTCCGAAACGTCGTGATTTAATTTAGTTATTTTAATGTATTACTATTTTATTGTATTATTATTATTTTTTACCTACGTGACTTTACCGAAAGAACATAAGAGTATGAATCCTTGCAGTCACGAAAGCTTCAAATCTAGAATGAAGCCCTGAGGATCGGCAGTTCCTCATAAGGGTTTGTGGGTTAGATCGCGTAAGTATGAATGTGTCGTAACCCTCCAGCGCCCGACACAGCCAATTTGTAAGAGGGTTTGTCACGCAAACACAACGCGCCAAATAGTGACTACTTCAGCTCACCAGTGTGTTGGAGTGTAAATCCACACCATTTACAATCTGAGTACCGTCACGTTTCGCTGGTAATGACATCAACCAGCACCATCGGGCGATTTGCCAGAATCGTGAAGCCATCCACCTGCTCGTGGTCTCAAATAGAGCAGCAGCAGTAGCAGGACGACGTCGCCACTGAGCCCAATCGGCAGGGACGCGGGTCGCGAGAGGCGCATTGGCGACACGCAGAGAAGACACGGGGGGCAAGACGCGCCTGCAGAGCGTGTCAAATCCTTTTTTGAAAAAGTTTGTCGTTGTTGCCGCTGTTGTTGGCCGGAAAGAATCGTGATTTTGTAAATATTACGGCAGCCTTGATGCAATTTCTCACGATGCAATGCGATATTAAATGTCACCATGAGACGATGTTTGCGCAATGTCAGTCCCCCATGAAGTTGTAAATTGTATTTCGCCTTTTTATCGCCTTGTTGTTGTGTTGTGCTTTGCCGTGCTTCAAGTGTGCGAATGCGATCTACTTCAGTGACGTTCAAATGCAGTTCACGCAACATCGGGGTGGCCACGAGTCTTCCCATCACTGCGACTTTACAATCAATAATGCTTCGTAACGCGCACACTGTGTGAAAATTATGACATTATGCAACCACCAAGCCGTCAATTTGTCCGGAAACCCCATGTACGAACTCTGCTAATTACATGAAAAGCAGCTTTCGTTGTTATTGTGAACTTCAATTATTAATCGCGTTTCCGATTTAGTTTTTTGAGAAATGAAATGGCGCAGTTACCAAAACCTTTAAACAAACACGGACAACCATGATGTGACGTTCTTTGCTAATTATTCATCGTTACGCGTGTTTGCCCCCAAAAATGGCCGCATTGAGTCTTTTGGCTCTTTGTCAGGAGGGTCCTGCCGTGTTTTCACGGCTCCTATATATCATACGATGGTCTCATCTTACCGGAATGCGTACGGCGCCTTAACCAAGGCACTCTACAAGGAATTAGCAACGGCACAACAGCATGGATGCAATGGTGGAGACGAGGTGAATGGAATAGATGAGAGGAAGCAATGGGAGGGCGAATCTGTGATAACTTGCGTGAATTCGGTGAAAGCGAAATTGATTACGGTAAATGATGATAAACGGATTGATTGCATGCATGGGAAACGAGTGATAGCCATGCTAAATAAACTATGTTTATTTTACCAGGTAAGGCCCAATGAGCTATACAACTATTTTTCAAAAGCGACCTGGCCACAAATGAAAGTTCAACGAAGTGGCTTAACATGTGGAAATGTATAGCCGCCAAATACCCTAAATGCATGTTTCTAAATGTGGAGGGGAAAACCGGAGGACTCGGAGAAAAATCAACGCAACCACGGGGAGAGAGAAAGACACAGCAAACTCCAAATATGCCGGCGTCAGGGTTATAATGAGAATATGAAGCTGGAACAGTTAATAACGGTGAGGTTATGAGGGGGAGATTAAGGGGTCGTCTTGGGGTGAGCTAGGTGAAGAAGAAGTGCGTTTTGAGTGAAGAGCGAAAACTTAGTGAGCGAAGGCGGCTGCTTAATTGTGGAGGGGAAGTCTGTTCGCAGTGTCGCCTTATCGCTGCAGACATCTCCATATATATAAAAGACAAAGTTGTGATTATGTGTGTCTGTTCAAAATGATTAGCGTACTACCCGACATGCAACAAACTTGAAATTTGCCATGTGGGTACTTTCCAGACTGTACACTATGCAAAAATTATAAAAATACACTTTTGCGAGTTTTTTTTTGGGGGGGGGGGGGGGGGAGTTCAATAATGCATTTTTTTTTTGCACGGCCAGTGAGCTGTGACGTCAAATCTGTCACGTGACCCGCGCATGTGCAAGCGTAACGCATTGTAGTGTAGTGTGTAGCGTGCTGCGCTACGAACCCGGCGCCCGAGTTAGATTCCCGCTCACGGCCACCACCGGTGACGATTATTTTAACCGCTCCTGGGCCTCCCCTAGGTCGACTCAGCCTCAAACGAGTAACTGGCGTGGTGTGTGAACATCGTCACTGGGGAGACAAAGGCGGCAGGGCGTGGTGAATGCAAGTCCCGGGCGAAGCCGGGTAGTAAAGCTCGTCGTAAATACAAAGGAACGGTCAACACATTCTGGAGATGTTAAAACAACTCACGCCCACACCTACCGCTTTACAAAAAAATATATTCATTACTGTTAGGAAGCATTATCGATGCTCAACTGCATTACCTACCCGAGGAGTACATAAATCAGCGGCTCGGTGTGTGTCATTAACCTTCTCTCGTTCTCAACAGTAACCTTAATAACTCATTTCAATTGTTATGCGAGAAGCTTTCGCCGTCGGATTTTCGCGGTGTGCCGTGACATTGGAGAAGTTTATTGTTGACGTGATTTCGTGATGGAAAAATTGAGGCCGTTGCGGAATGAATAAATAATGAACCCGACGATGGATACCCATAATAATTGCGAAGCAGAACTTTTGGTGATACTTCGGTCGTTCATCACGTGCTTATTGAAGAAGTGCCATTGCTTGAAACGTCGCCTGTTATTAGGGTTTTTTAAATTTATTTTTAGGCCACACTCCGTTTTATTACCACAGAATGCTTCGGGCACCTTGTTCAGGGGGATCGGTTTTTTGCTCGGCGTGGCTCCAACCCGACAGAACGAATGGGTGACCCCATATAAGGTAGTATAGCAAGTAGGTAGCAGACCTCGCTATATGAGTCGTAGGAGCGTTAGTTGTCAATCAGCATGCACGTGTGGGGTTTTCTCCAGGTACTCCGCTTTCTCCGAACACCCAAAAAAAACATTCAAACCCACTGGTTTTCAGACGGTGGTGAGTGTTACCACGTCAAAAAGTACACGTGGGTGTCAGTTCACTTATCCTTTCCAGCTCAGACCCCGCTTGCTTGCCCAACGCCACGTAAATATAGCCTTGTTGTAGCTGCTCTCTCGCTAGTTCAGCAGTTCCACTGCTGGATTATATTTTTTCTGCCTGAGGACGACCGCTTGTGTTTGCGATCGAAACGTCATGATTTATTGTATTTAATACCTACGTGACTTTACCGAAAGAACCAAAGAGTATGGATTCCTGCAGTCACGAAAGCTTCAAATCAAGACTATCAGTGGGTGCTTCGGTATTATACACGTGTGAATCTGGGAATATATATACAGTATTGTGTTGTGTACGCACTGCATTTATTGCTCGTTAATTTGTCAGAATCTAAATGTTTTTACTTAGACTGTAGGGAGAATCCGATGAGCTATGAGGCTATCTTTCACAGGGTCAGAAATTCGAAGTCGGGAAGGCAGTAGTTGAAAGTGTGTGTTCATATGTATCTGTGTGTGGGTGGAGAGCGACAGTGCAGCGCTTGGCACACGATGCGCTACGAACCCGGCGACCCGAGTTCGATTCCGGCTTGCGGCCAATATCCGTGACGAACATCCAAACCAGTCCTGGGCATCCCCCCTGAATCGACTCCGCCTCAATGCGGCGCGTTAAACATTGGCACTGGGGGTGGGGGAGGGGGGTGAATGCGGCTGGGCATGGCACTGTCAACACCACGTCTCGCGTGTGCCGTGCTGGCCGTAGGTTCGGACACGCAGCCCCTGCCACGGACATTTGTGAAACATTTGTGAAACATTTGTGAAACAAAATGTCTGTTCAAGGCTCTGTGGGGGATCTTTGTCTTTGCGTGTGTGAGAGAGAGACGGTATTAGGCTAATACTAACTAGCCTCATGCTGGCCTGTTCACGAGTCACTATTCGTTCATTCAAGTCCGAATCAGAATATGTATTTATACTGGAGGAATCCGATGAGCTATGAAGCTCTTTTTTTTACAGATCTGCAGTCGGGACACGGGGTCAGAACGTTACAACCACAAACCTCAAAGAGCATGATAGTGGTATTGTGCGAGGAGCTCAGAGGGGGCACTTGCCCCAACAGTTGTATGACTACATGGGAGATCTTTGTCTTGGTGTATATCTATGCATATGCCAGCTTGTGAATAAATATTATGTGTATGCATTGCTGGTTAGTAATTGTGTGCACGTGTTTACATTTTCATGCATCAAGAGTGAACCAGTGTGCGAATATAGTGCTTTTTGTGCACTTTGGTATGAAATGTTTGATGCCATTCGGTACAAATTTTCTCGGGCAGTTATATGAAGAAATATCTGGTGGTCCATCAGATTATATATTCATTGAAATGATGGCGGTGGGTGAGCCAATGTTGGGAGGCTGCCACTCTAAAGAATTTTGCAAACGCCTTAAGAATCATTTGGGTCCTGACCCAGGTGTAGTTTTCCTGAATATTTCACATCGATCATCATCATCATCATGGCAGCTACTCCCACATCCCACCATCCAAAGCCCTGCGCTGGTGGTGGCTGCGCTGCACGTGACCCCGTGATCCAGCACTACTGGAGGCAGCGAGGAGTTGGCGGATCACGCACATTCATGAAGCTCCCTCCCTATCCGTGGTGTGCCGCAGCCGCCAGGTCCTGGCTTACCGGTGCACGACGGCGATGCGGCAAGTGTATTAATTGCCTTTTGTTGAATTTTGTTTTCGTGTAGGCAGGTGGGAGATGTGCGTATACGCAGCACGGGAGATGTGCGCCGTGCGGATTGTTCCATGAATGTAAAATGAAACTTGTGACGTGCGGTGAAGCCAAAAACCATCAAACGTATCCACGCAAACACCCTGGCGGTATCACTGCAAGCCACACGGCGTCTAATGCCGCCTTGGATTGGTTGAATGACCTTAACATTTAACTTTGACATTATCTACACAAACTGTTGCTTACATGCCATATAGAAGAAGAAGCCAGGTAGGAACGCAAGAGACCAGGATAGAGTCTAATTTCCGAGGGTCACTTGGGACATTGGCCTGCCAGGAGAGGGCAATGATCGCTTATGCGTAATCCCAACTGAGAAAATGAAATGTGCTTCACCTGAATGTTGTGCAACTCCCTTCCAGTGGGCGGTGAGGAGGTGCCGTAACCCGGCTCGCCAGGAGAAGGCAGCAGAGCAAGTTGACAAGTCGTAATCTATTACCATCTGTACAGGGACTCCTCCACTTATGAACGAGGTAGCATCCAGATGTTGGTTCGCAAATAGATGCGTTCGTAAGTCTAACTTTACACCTGTCGATTCCAAACATGATGTACAGCATATACACTAAATACGGGGAATGGCCTTAAAAGTTGTATAATCTCCTAACAGATGTAGATTCCACTGGTTATTCAAGTTCTGCAGATGTAGATGCCATCACCGCCATCTATTGCGCGGCAGTTTAACTTACGACTCGGTCCAAACAGGCAACTGGACATACGGACAGGTTTGTTCGTATCTTTGAAAGTTCGTAAGTCGAATACCTGTACTGGGACATGGTGTCGCCCCCTCGTGCGCGTGGGTTTTCTCCGGGTGTTCCGATTTCCTCCTGCTCGTTTAAACGCTCACTCATTTGCTGAAAATACCTTCAAATAAATAAAATAAATAAATAACCCACGTGGCAGGACGGTGCTGAAACACAATCGTATCACTCAGTGTGCCTTTCTTTTGTTGCAATTACTTAAGCTAACGAAAAGTAAATATATAATTACAATTTTTAAAAAAATGCATTCTGAACGCGGGACCCCCCCCCCACCCCCCTTGATGTGGCCGATGACATTACCAAGCCCCATCCCTCACCTCCCGTCCAGTGGCACAAGTAGGGACATGGGAGAGCTTTTCTTTTTCTCCATCTATTTCCATGTTGTCCGATAGAGTCAATTGACCACAGCAGTAGTCGACGGGGTAATTGATTACTTAGATGATCGGACAGCCCAGATCTAGTAATAGGTTTTTACCCTTTTATCCAGTACAAAAACTGACACCTTTATACAAGGGATAATGTTTGCAATAACCACAACACAAGCAGTCAAAATGCAAACAAAAATAAACAACTATGATAATGATAATGATATGCACTGTCCTTGAAGTTGATTGGTCCACACCCGAGACAGCTTTTCTTAGAGCCTCGTCTCCATTGGTGTTGGAACAGATGACGCCAAAAGGCGTACAACTCAAAAACAGCGCACTACCAGAGTATTGAGAGCTCGGGGTAAGCATTTACACTATGAGACCTCCTTTACCAGTAGCAAAATATAGTCATAGGTTTGTACCCTTTTATCTGGTACAAAAACTGACACTTTATACAAGGGATCATGGTTGCAATAGCCCAGATCTAGTAAAAAAAAAATATTTGTGTTGTTTGTGGTGAGGTAAAGTGTGCGTATCTTTGATTCATTAGCCCACCAGTCCAGTTTGTCTCCACCCGCGGCTTTCTTATACATTGTATGAGTCACGGGCAAGACTCACACGAAGCTTCTGGCTTCATAAAGCACTCGCGGTACGCTGAATTCAAGAGTCACAAACTTTGGCATTGATTGTTGCGTCGCGTGGCTTTTAAGGCAGACCTTTGGGGACTAACGGAGACTCAAAATTAACAAACATTATTGAACCCTCTCAGCATGGGGAGAGAGAAAGCACATAATTACATTTGGTTTTGTTGACTGTACCAATTGTTACATCGATGTCACGGTCAGTCAACAGACGTTCTTCTCGTATGCAGAGTTGGTGGGAAAGTGTTTCCCTCTATTTGGTGGGCCGGAGGCTCCTTGCAGGAATCTCAGAGGTAGCTCTATGATATCCGCTTACCGTTGGCCGAACGGTTGCACTGCTCTGCGAAAGATCGAAAAAGTTGCTCGAGAACACACTCGGGATGAACTTGAGAAAAATAAATACATAAACATTCAAACAATAAATATCACTGGTCAACAAAGAAAAACATTTTTTTCTGGCCTGGACTTTTGCAGCTGTTTTAGACTAATTTCAGGGTGCTGATTCCAAATCTGATCTCAGATTTGCTCTATCACATCTCATTTTTATGCTATCGGTATACCCCATTTTCATTGATTTTACCCGAAATTCACTCTGTCACTTATGATTGCAAGTTGTTGCGAGTCAGTGACTGCTTTAGTGTTAAAATATGGTACTGCATTTTTAGGATAGTCTGTTTATAATATCATTTTATGTAGATAACCACATTTATTTAATATTTTTCTTCTGCAGTTTTTATTGAAAATGCAATATTTGATATCTCAAAAACCTGATGTGATAGACAAAAACTGATGCCAGATTTGGAATCAGCACCCCAACATTTCCTTAAAACCGTTGGAACACCTTATTCCAGAAAAAGTGTGTTGACCAGTGTAATTTGCAAGCGCTCCTGCACTCTACGCCTTGAAAGTTTGGGAATAATCAGTGTTAAATAATGCGTTGGATAAATATTGTTTATTGCATATTGGAGGTGTTCAATTTAGTTTGTCTCGCGGCAATTTCGCAATGGCTAGCATTTCGAATGCAAGGGTTGTAAATGTTAACAGAGTGAATCCATTACCCAAATTGGTTCTCCTCGCAAATAAAGACTTCTGTTTTCATAATCCTGTTTTCTTGGAAATCTGATTTAAAGTTTTCAATTTAGATTTACCAATTTTCAGAATAAAACATATCATATAAAATGTGTTCTTTCATGAGGGGGGAGCGGAAGGTTTCAGAAATGTAATATTCATTTTTTTTCTTTCTGCAATGATTTGAGGAGTTCGTGATCCACTTGCATTCACTGATGTCGTGTCATTTTATTATCAGGCTATCCGATGTGGGATGTGTCTGCGTTTTATGGAGCACGGCTCGGCATTACATATGACGGTACAACTCAATTATACGGCACAGTGACGGGGGGGGGAAGGGGAGAAATACACATACACACAACAAAAACCTATCCAGTTGTCATGTAATCGTTGTTCATATTTTAAAATATTTTTT
>CM025644.2:6102185-6121159 GCA_014621495.2 Entosphenus tridentatus | reverse complement strand
TCAGAGTCTGGTCAGGGTCAGGGCCCTGACTCCACCATCTCAGAGTCCAGTCAGTGGCTACTCGTCGACAATGTGCCACACGGTCTGTCGCTGGCCACGTCCACAGAGAAGGTTGCTGTGGTCACGTTATCCCCAGGTGTGGCGACCAATGATTTTGACGAATGTATTCAAGTTTAATTGTTTGTGACATGAGAGGCAGCGGTTTAGAATCTAAGCCTTTATTGAATCATCAATCCATAGATTAAAATAAATCCTTACACTCACGATACCGATACCAAAGTTGTGAATCCACAACAAAATGTATTGTCTTTCAAAAACTACAATCTAATATACCTTTACACTGGGGTTGAGCAGTGGTACAGTGATTAGCGTATTGCGCGTTGAACCCCGGTTACTTGAGTTCGATTCCCGGCTTTGGCTCACATCAGCTATGAGTGATATCTGAACCGGTTCTGGACCCCCTCGCCCCCGCCCCCCATCCCCCCCACCGCAAATTCACCAACCCGCACTAATCGGCATGGTGAAATATGGTCAAGCAACCCCCAAAACTACAAATGTATGTGGAGAACTCCACCTATCAGTGGATGACACCAATTAAAACGAGAAAAAAACCGCGAGCCCGACGTTGCAATCAAGTTGGCGACAAACAATCTTTTAAATTTTGATTTAAAGCTTTCGTGACTGCAGGGATTCATATTCTTGGTTCTTTCTTGCTGTGGATTTCACACCTGATGACGATTGCTTGTGTTGCTTATCTGCGTTCAAAACTAAGCTCAACACATTTGTTTGCGGTGTTACTGCCCGATAGAAATTGCTGTTCTTATAATATATTATTTTCACTACTCGGGGTTCATGCTTAATGCTCTAGGCAATGCATGTTTTTTTTTGTGAACGTAACAAATCGCTAACCCGCACTGACCAGGGTGGTGAAGTATGGACAAGACAACCCCTCGTGACTGACAACGGTGTGGGGAAGGTCTTAATCCATCGGTGGATTGAGAATCGACTGTAAATAATATTAAGTACGTAAATTAAATTTTTATTTAATGCTTTCGTGACTGCAGGGATTCATATTCTTGGTTCTTTCGGTAAAGTCACGTAGAAGGGAAATAATAAAGTAATAAAAAAATTTAACAATAAAATTATCACGACGTTTCGATTGCAACACAAGCAATCATCATCAGGTGTGAAATCCACAGCGAGAAAACATTTCTTGCTGTGGATTTCACACCTGTGAATTTCACACCTGATGATGATTGCTTGTGTTGCAGTCGAAACGTCGTGAAAATTGTATTGTTTTATATTTATTTTATTTTATTATTTCCCTTCTACGCGACTTTACCGAAAGAACCAAGAATATGACTCACAATCTGTTCGCAAAACGGGACCCCCCAAGCGATGACCACGAGTTGCAGGAGTGACGCAGCCCACTTGGGCCATGAGCAGCAATTATTTCTGGTTACTTCACGTGACTGGAAATATTACACGCTGCACAGGCTACGTAACTCAATTATATCACAGCTGTGTGAAACATGAAATGGTAGACTAATTACAACCACTTGTAATGGCGTTATTATAATTATACATTTTTTTAAATGTTCATTAGGTTCAGGATTTAGATTCAAATTTATTTTGTTTTAATATGAATCCAGGGCACATCGAGCTACTTTGGGACCTGAACTTTCGCTCAAATTGCTTCTGAAAAGCGCCGCACACTCGTTCATCAAACTTGATTTATCACATGGGTAGTCGCAACAATGTAGGCACCCTCAGGTCAATATTCCAAAATCTCCATCTCAAACCGCGAGCTTTGAGAACTTTAGCACGGGTGGCTGGCCACGTTCAAATCCAGGAGCTCAGTGTTGCTGGTTCAGTGCTTCGACATGGTAACGTAATAGATCTTTGATCCACCCAGCCAACTCGATGTATGTGTGTGTGCGTTCTTATATATATGTAACGGTTTTCCATAACGGTCGCGACAACATCAGCATTCCTTACCCCATACACGCTGACGTCAATCCCAGCACCGAGTTGACCTGGAGTAACCCCGTGATGTGACGATGTTGTGATTGGTGGCTGGAGATGAGGTCACGGGGATGGGGAGGGAATCGAAGAGGGGACAGTGGGGATAAGAGAGGACGTCGGAGCAGTGAGGGGGGGGGTAAGAGAGAGCTGTGGATGAAGATGAGAAAACCGTGTATGAAGGAGGGAATGGAACCCTTACCACCTGACTCGCTGTGTTAGTGACTAGAGTGTCCGCTACGTATAGATGTATACATGACAAAATAGATCAGCAGAAAAGAAGTCTCCTTCACATAGCTGTCTCTCCACATACACAGATCAATGTATTTATTATCCAACCCATTGACCCCATGGTCTTCTGGTAAAATTCCAGTCGCGTTAAATGTAGTTCAAGGAAAACCCTGGACTGGCTTCGACAAACAATGTCTCATCAGCAGTCAGGCTGACTTGAGTCAATGCTGGTGACGTGCACGCTGTTATCGGCAATGACCCACCATTAATACTGGTAGGAACCACCTAGTTCCACCAGCCCACAGGGGATTATTGTATCCGTCCGTCATGCAGGGAGGGGCTGGTTGGGGAGGGGAGGGGCTGGGTGGGGAGGGTGTGGCTGGGTGGGGAGGGGCTGGGTGGGGAGGGTGGGGAGGGGCTGGGTGGGAGGGTGGGGAGGGGCTGGTCACCCCGTGGTGCCCTTATAAAACTCAACGCTTAACCTACTCACGACGGCTTGTGCCCGCCCTCACAGTCGGGCATATTTGCGGAATACACCACGCCGCCGTTGACCCTGGCCATTGACCAAGCAACCCAATGTTCCTACCAGCTCCCTCCGCGGGAATGTGTTATATGGGTCCCACTTCGTTGAGAAAATGCTCTATGTATACGTACAGTTCTACTTCATTCTGCACAGATAACAAGTGACAAAGATTGTGTGTTGAGCACGGGCATTCGTGTTGAAAATGAGGCTCACCAGTACAATGTAATTTATTTGTTTTGCTCGGCAGTTTGGCAGTTTGACAGAGAGTGTGCAAACAATCCCTCACTCAAATTGACCACGTTTAATGTTGGAATTTAGTTTTTAATTCAATTCAATCCCTTGTTTTTTCGTTTTCTCATTTTAACTTCCAGGCATGTTTGACACGGACCATTATCCATTGATGGGCGGGTGGCCAATTTAAACGACGAGTTTGTTTATGACTGTGTTTAACCCTCTCTCGCACACGGGAAGTTGTGCGTTGCCAGCGAACCAATATATTGGCCTTGCAATCAAATGCGACATTTAAAAGAAAAAAACATTTCAGGCCCATTTCTGTTTAGATCATTGACCATGTGTCTGAACCAAACCTGCTGTGACATACGGTTCATGAACATGTTCATTTACGAAAAAAAATGTGTTCGATTAATATTGAAAACAATGCATAAAAAGAGCACTGAGAGATGCAAGGTTGAAATTACACTGAGAGACAGAAAGAGGGACGCGTCAATGATAGAACACGCTCAGGGTTAAAGCCATCATTCAAACCTTTATGAAAAGTAATTGGGCTTGGGTCAGACCATGCCATTGCTACCGTGACGAGATCTTAACTGCCTCGTCTGGTCGACAGGAGATCGTGGGTTCGATCCCGATCCTGATGCCTGCTGTATATTTGGAGTTTGGGTGTCGACCTCCTCATGGCCACGTGGATTTTTTTCTCCTGGTCCTGCGGTTTTTTCCTCCACATTTAGAATCAACGAGCGTTCTGAGTATTTGGCTGCAATTAATTTCCACGTGATAAGCCACTTCGTTGAGCTATCATTTGTGGCCAGGTCGCTTCTGATGACAAGTTTTATAGCTCAGTGGGCTTTACTTGGTAAAATAAAAATCGTTTCGTTTAATAGAAGGGACGGTGGCTGAGACTGAGGAGAGTGGCAGCCAAGCCTTTCCTATGCTTTGCACTCTAATCGTGTGTTTTGTACTATTTGTTGTAACGTTCTGACCTGCTCCTACTGGACATCAGAGCTTCATAGCTCATCAGATTCCTCAAGAATGAGTAAACATTCTGATTCTGAAGGAATGGACCGCATCAAAAAGCATTCCTTTCGTCTTCCGTCCCCTCGACCCTCCACTCCGCCCCATCCCTCCCCGATAGCTTGACTCCCACATGTGCCCTCTGTGACGGCCACGAAATCCCCAATGGTGTACAGAGGAGGCCGTGGGTTCAATCCCAACCCTGACGCATGCTGCATGTGTTTGGACGTTGCATGTGTCTCTCTCTCCCCGTGGTCACGTGGATTTTTCTGCGGGTCTTCCGGTTTTTCCCTCCACATTAAAAAACATGTGTTTAGAGTATTTGGCTGCTATACATTTCCACGTGATAAGCCACTTCGTTGAGCTATTATTTGTGGGCTAGGTCTCTTCTGAAAAAGAGCTATATAGCTGAGTGGGCCTTACCTAGTAAAATATAATCTTAGTAATAGTACATCCAGAAGTGCATATTCTATGACCAACGACTCAAAAATGCAATGTGTGGCGAGATGGACCAGGTACGGGGAACGGTATAGGCCTCACCATCAGAATTTACCCAGCCTCCATCTCCGTGCAGAGGTCCAGTGTCAGGCTTGCTGGGGTGTCACGGCTAAATAATCCACCTGGAATGGACCGCATCTGAGAGCGTGCCCTTCCTCTTCCCTCCCGTCGCCCCTCCACTCTATCCCGTCCCTCCCCTGCAGTTCAGTGACTCCCCCCCCCCCCCCATGTGTGTCCTCTGTTACGGTCACGCATTCCTCAGCCCTTGCACTGCCCTTGCCATCTAAATCACTTGATTGTTGTTACCGCTTTCTAAACTGTGTAAAGCTCCTTGAGCTAAGGCGCTCTATAAATGTAATAAGATAAGAGCTTTGAGATTTGGAATTTAGTGAAATCAAGCTGAAAACCTCTTTCAAGACAATGGTTTGTTGTGTGCTGTCACTGTTGACCAAGCTCATACCATCAAAGCACTGCTTTTGCGAATCGTTTCTAACCACAAGCCGGTGAAACCCGGATCCCAACCCAGGATTTCGGTGTTGACATTTCAACTCTCTCACTATTGAGCCACTCAGCCACCTCATTATCCATTATGGAGTTATTATAATTATCCACATGCAGCTGCTTGAATTATGTCAATAAAACTACACTCACACTTGGTGGTATGAAGATCGTCTATGATTTTAATTCCTCTAAACCTCCATGTGGCCACCATAACGTTGCATGCTACCCTCTACACTCCCCGCTGCCCCACACTACCATGTTGACAAAGATGCCTCGTATAACCTCAACATGGTGTTGGGGGAAGTGCTGTTAGTGGTTATCATTAAAGACCAAGCACGGTGCACGAGTGGGTGGGTGGCCAACACCATGCCCGGCTGCCTTTGTCTCTGAAGTGTAGATATTTACACATCGCACCAGTTACTAATTTAAGGCTGCGTCGTCCTAAGGGGAAGCCTGGGACTAGTTCAAATACTCGATACTGTTATTGGTCTTAAGCGGGAAGTGAACTCGGGACACCAGGTTCAGAGCGTAGTGCGCGAACCAATACACTCCCCCACCATCACATGCACACACATACACATGCAAAGACACATACAAGCATTCATGCATACATACACACACACACCACACATACACGCATATGTACATGCAGCGATACAAGTAGTGGGGAATGAGAAACATGAATCCATCATTCAGAGCCACGTGCGCTGATTATAAAGCAGGGCAAAAAGGAGACGTCTCAGCCTCACTCGTGCATTCTCGCAAGGAAGTTCAAACGCAGTGCAACACTGCCAATGGAAGCAAAATAACGCATGCATATATATATTGACACGTGCATCCAAAGCCAATTCCATTAACGCAAGATTCAAATTCATAATGTCGGGAGAGGTCATATCTATGTAGCGATGCGTATACACGTATTTATTGTGTACACCGTTGCCTATCGTGGTGTGTGTTCACGTAATTTTAACCTTCAGCTGGATGATGTCGCAAGGGGCATTTGCGTTTTCCACGGAGTTCAAGGTTCGCAGATTGAATCCCAGCTTCTCAGGTGAATATTTTTCCCCCCCGCTACGCTTCGAGACGGCGAGGGGAAGCGGTGGGTTGCGGGGAAGTGCGCGAGTTAAAGGTGCGATTTTTGACCGTGAAAACGACCGAAAGATTTGCACGGTCGTAAGCGCGCAAGCAAGCAAGCAAGTGAACTTAATATAAAGGGTTTAAAAAGAAAACAGTAATTCGTTTGACTCATGCAATACATATACAAATGTTACAACCATATAAAAAAACATTATCTAAACAATAACTCGCATAGACAAAGTGTGCAATGCGAGTGAAGTCGAAAGGCAATTAAACACAATTGCATTCAAATAATAAAATAATGCCTCTTTGGTCACTATGAGTTCAAAAACATAATTTTTTTGTGTTTATGTTTTTTTTTTAAACGTGTCTCTCTCTCTTTGTCTCGTCGTATTGTTTTCTGTGTCTCCCTGTCATTTTGAGAATTGCTTTTTGTGTTTAGTTTGTTGTCCTTCCCCCACACCTCCGTTGAGCACGGTTTGCCACGTACGGTGCGAAAGAAGTTCGACATACATACATTATTGTTAATGTGTCTCTGGTTCTTGCTTTTTTCTCTGCATCTCCGTATCCATATATAATTGTCTATTGCTATATTTATGGTGGTATGAATGTGATGATGGCATTTTGGATGGCAGATTTGTGCCAGAGAGGCAACACGTGGTTAAGCGATAAAACATTTAGTTGACTTGTCTCTAGATTTTATCTGCGTCTCTCCATGTCCTTGTATTACAGGGTTTTTCTTTGTCGGCGTCTCTCTGAGTCTCAGAGCAAAGTTTTTTGGTTCCACGGATGGTGGACAATATTTATCGATTCCGGTTTTCACATCAGGATCAAGGTGGCATCTTGGCCAAAGCCTTTGATGTCACCACATCTTACCAATACCCTGGACCAGATTTGCCCTAACAGTATCCCACAAACGGGTCTTAGGGTTTCCCTTTGGCCAATAGCATTATGGAGACCACTCCAATGCCAGTCTCTGCATATCGACTGTCACCCACCATGCACATGTCTAAAAACAAGAACCGATGTTTCCCTAAATCATAACTCTAACACACAACCGCCATGATCGCTTCCGGACTTCTGCTCTGCTTATCGTGTCTCGCTTCCAAATTTCCTAAAATCTCTCTCGGACACCTTGACTCAAATGCCATCAAAATCTATCCAATGAGCTGCAGAGTTTACGTTTCACATCTCTGGTGCACACACAGTAGTGCGGGATGCAGCTGTCCCACCAAAAAAAAATAGACATATCTCTTCTTTACACTCCGACTTATCTCTCTTCTCGTCCAAAGTGGTTTCCATAGCTCATCAAAAGCCTGCCCTGCTACAGCGATACACCTCCTGACCTCCTCCTCGTCACAGCCCCCTTGCATTATGGACATCACAAGCCAAGTGCACAAAATCATCCACCCACCCCAACCGTCTCCCCTCCCTGCAGTGATGTGAGATCCTATTGGAGGCGCCCAAAAGTATGTGCGGTCAATGCAGACTTGATTCCTTCCAAAAGGTATCATTTATTTGTGGGTTTGAACATCTTAAAGCCTGTTTTATTGCCAGAAAGGGTAACACTTCTTCTCATTTTTCAAACTTTGATACGGGCAAAAAGCTCCCATGATGGGGGCACCCAGTTCGCTAACTGCCACACTCGTATTGTTTGTTGTCGCTTGTGCTTTCAGACCCCATGTGCCAGGCCTCGATGCCCACAAACAGTTGCATGGCTCCAGCCAGCAGCTGCATGGCTCCTCATTGGGGCGTTGACTCCGCCCATATCACTCCAGAGTTGGAAAAAATAAGTACTAATTTGTGAGGAAAGTCACTAGCGGTTGACCCGTGGAAATACATACCCCCGCCATAGGAATGTGGAATTTCCACCACTGGCTCAGAGCTGTAAACAGAATACGAGCAATGCCTCAATGCTCATATTTATGTATGTATAACTTATTTCGCACCATACGTAGCCAAACCGCACTAATCTGAGGCGCGATATGAGCGTAAAATCACGGTGACTTTTATTTGTGAAACAGTTTCTCAGTTTACCTTCAGTACAGTTGCTGTGAAAACTACCAGATGTCTGTGAAAAATAGCTCTATGGCTCATCGGATTCCTTCAGTACAAATAAATATTCATATTCTGAGTTGCCAACTTTCATGACATCTGTTTTGGTCCTAACTTTGTACTCACCAATGCACCTTTTTTAACACAAACCCTCGCAAATATTAATTCCCAAGAATGTAAAGATAAGTAGGGGGGGGGGGGGGTGACAAGTATTTGCTGATGGATATAAATAATCATACACAAATGGAAAAGATATACGTGCAGCCCTGCAATAGCTTGCTCACAGTACTGCTGAAAAGATGGGGCTTCCCCGCTCGAGGCAGCTCTCTAGGGAATGTGGGCCTACTCTTCAATGTTGAACCAGACGTCTTAAAATAAGTGTGAGCGCCCACACAGTCTACCCCGCCTTCGACTGGCGTGGTTGGCTACGTACGGTGCGAAAGGAGTTTAACGTACGCGCGCGCGTACATACATACATAGCCCTCTGCGCACGATCTGCCAATCGAATGACTGCTGTGGTTGTAGCCATTTAAACGGCGAGGCTCGACAGAGGCGGCGGGGGCGATTTGAGAAACTCGTGCTGTCGTTTAAACCGCCGTGCCGGGTGGGGCCGGGGGGATCGAACCGGCGAGCAATGGATTGCAAGTCTGGTCCGCTGCTGCTCACCATTAGCCCCACGACAGCCTTTTAATGTAAGGTAATTACATCCCCAGGAAGACATATTCGCGGTGAAGGAATACGCCGCGTTCACGCCAGCTTCTGAAATTTCCTCACATGCCTGAGCCACCCGCGGCCATTAACAAACCAACAATAATGACAACAAACAACAAAAAAGCACCCTCACGGCGACTTGAGAATTTTAATGGTGCTACTCGATTGCCACACTGACCCTCCGGACACTTTCAGCGGCTAAGGTGCGGGAAACCCTCACTCACCACGCCCGGTTCGGACCACTGATCGCCCTCCTCCCCCTCGCGTTTGATTTATGCCGACCGCCGTAGCGCCCTGCACCTCCGTCCAAGGTGCAGGTGGAGCGAGAGGTTTGCGATAACGGATTGGGGAGGGGGAGACATCAATTTGTCCTTCTGCGGCTCCGTTTACGATGATCCATCAACGTGTGGAGACCGTGCGGGGGAGGGAGGGGGGGTCCTGGGGGCTTGCGGCATGAAGGGGGTTTAAATGTTTTAGTGCCGTTCGGTTCCCGGCGACAGACGCCGTGAAATCTCTATCCCGGCACCGAGTCGGGCGATAGATTAAACGCGGCATTCGGCGCATTAATAGCAAAACCCCTCGCTTGCATTTATAGCGTCGCTCCATGTATTTGGGGGGGGGGGGGCGGGCGGGCATTTTGGTTTTTAACTCCTCACCGTCCGTCCCGTGTGTCACGCCGCTCGCCACACGCGGCCACACTCCAGCGATACAGGTAGACGATGCGCTTGCCAATGTGGCTTTTGGGGCTGAGAAGCTCCCGGCACGTTGGAGCGAAACGTCGGACACCGTCGTGCCGAACAACATGCGGCGGTACGACCCGAAACACGCGAGAGAGATGTATGCGGCGAAAAGTTACGCAATTAGTTTAATTTCAATTTATAGGGGGATAATTCGAACCCGGCATGCTAAGCAGTGCCAGCTCAGCGCTCTGACCTCTGGGCTACCCGGCCGCTTCCAACTCCCAGGGTATTGCAAATCCATTGTTGGATGAACGCCTCCCGACTGTGCCATGTAAGTCATTGGCCGCTGTTTGACTCTCCATCACCACGCCAGCCATTGTGGGGTTGGCGCGGGGTGAAGCACCTATAAGTGGCTCAGACAATGCTCGCTGCTGATGTTGGTCACGGCTTGGAATTTAACCACCGAACCACCACTTTCTACCTACAATGCAGAACCTCCGATGAGCATGGTTGTCTATGTATGGTGCAAAAGAAGTTCAAGATACGTACAGAACAAACGCAATCCCAATTGAGAAAGTTGCAGGTGTTCCTTTCGTATCCAGATGTCTTGGCCAGTACCATCGGCAACGTGTGATTGTTTAAGTTGTGGGGAAAACCGGAGAACCTGAAGAAATCACATGCAGAAGATAACGTACAAATTCCACGCTTAAATGTGCACGAGTCCGGAATCAAACCAACCCGAGACGTTATCTCCCTCGTGGATTTTTCTCCGGGTCCTCCGGTTTTTCCCTCCACATTTACAATGGACGCGTGTTTCGAGTATTTGGCTGCAATACGTGTCCACGTGATGAGCCACTTCGTTGAGCTATCATTTGTGGCCAGGTGGCTTCTGAAAAAAGAGCTACATAGCTCAGTGGGCCTTACCTGGTAAAATAAAAAGAGTTTATGGTTTAACCCAGAATCGTCTTGCTGTGAGCATGGCTGGATTCAGGTTATGAGGGGTCTAATGCTAATTAGGAGGGAAGAGCCTAAGCATGTATTACATATTGCAAAACATTTCTAACGTAAAATGCACCAAATTATGTTCATGTATACATATTACTTTTTTTTTATAATCAAGCACACGGAACGAGATTGGGATGCGAAAGTTTCAAACAGTACGAGGCAGGAATTCACATTTTGTGAAGGTCACGGGACAGGGAATGGATGGTGAGCGTCGATGATGGCACGGGACGAAACGGTGGAATAAGTTTTGTCAATCTCAGGAGGGGACGGAATTTTATTTTTTGTTCCCGCCCTCACAATCTAGCGTGGAAGCAGCCTCAGCTGAAACGTGTCGGGCTGAGACAGCTGAAGATAGCTGGGAATTTTCACTTCTGTTGCACTTAGATGTGGTGGGTGGAATCGATGATGGCTGGTGGTAAAGTGGGCAGCCAGGAATTTAAACTATAAACCATTTTTTTTTTTACCAGGTACGGCCCACTCAGCTGTATAGCTCTTTTTCATAAGCAACCTGGCAACAAATGATAGTCAACAAAGTGGCGGCTTGTCTCCGGATATTCATCGCAGGCATATACTCGAAACGCATGTCGATTTTAAATGTAGAGGGAAAAATTGGAAGATCCAGATAAAAAAAATCCACGCGACCACGGGGAGGGAGACATGCAAACTCCAAACAAACAGGCGTCAGGGTCAGGATCGACCCCACGACCTCCTGTATACCAGACAAAGTTGTTAACATCTCGCCACCGCGGCATTCCTAGATGAGTAATGGAAGTCCACAATGACGTTAGAGGGTCAACCAAGATACGATTAACACGCCGAAGATTCGTAACATTCCGTGTAAATGTCCAATTGTGTTGTGCTTAAAAACCAAAACGGGTTAAATAGACAACTACGTTCATGCTAACTATCCCCCGGACAAAACCGTTGCTCTGCATAAGCCTTCCATAATGTGGAAAAAGCCCGCTGTGTTAGGGGCAGAAAACGTGGCCAAAGAAGAGAACCTCCCCGAGCAGATGCACAATGCGGAGATGGAGCAACTACATCATATCGTATGCAGGCAGTGGATTGTTTAAATTGCAGGACTCTAGGGGGATATCAGCGGCTTTCGGAGGCCTTCATCCACGACAATGATGACGGTGATACTCCACCATCCATTCACATTCATTGATCAAGGCTACCTAATCAATCACAAATTGACCCCACCAGAATAAAACAACCCGGATCACTAAACCACCGGTCTGATTAAAGCCCTCCACAGTAAGGTTCCTCCCACAACCACCACCACCGCCCCCACGACAAGCAACGCCGCCACCACCACCACAACCACCGCTGTCATCGCTTCCACCGCTGTCACCGCTGTCACCAACACCACCACCACCTTTACCACCACTCCCACCACCACCGCCACCACCACCACGGAATCCGCGACGCGGCCGCTTGCGAAGCCCGTCCGTGTTTCACGTTCGCCGGACACGCCGACTGCCGATTAAGGCCACGGCCCCTCGCGTGCACTCGTTCCCGCCGAGCAGTATTCATCAGTGGACGGCCCATAAATCTGGGGCCCTAACGCGCCCCAGAATGCAAATTTGCCCGGGAGAGCCGCTCGATCAATTAAAACCGGGGGGCGGAGTCCAACATTGCTAGCGCTTTAATGCGGTTTCCCCCCGCAGTGATGCATGGGCCGGAGTCTCAACGCCGCGCGCTCTCCGTAGGGCTGCATTTCCGTCGTGACAATACAAAGGGCCCTTTCAGATGAGTTAAATATGACATGAATCAAAAAGGAGGGGTTGGGGGGGGGGACCGTGGGTCAGGGTGTGGTGGTGGTGGGGGCTCGGTTGTAACGTTTCCGGGCTGTGCCCTTGAAAAACAAATGACAAAAAAGGAGAAAGTCATTTGTTAAATGCGATCCGCTCTGAGATAGCTCGATGCTGATGCTTTTTAATTGGCACTCTTTTATCTCGGAGGAGATGGAGGCGAATGCTATTGCGGGAGACAGTTTCTCGGCATTGGCTGTGTGCAATAAAGTTGAGCGGGATCCGGACTGAGGGGGAGGTGGCAGGGGGGGGGATTGGGGAGCCGGGGGGTAGGAAAGTATTGCGGTCGTCATCTTAGCATTCGTGACAATTTGCGTAAGCATTCCCATATTTTGCCAATAGCTTACAGGTGCATCTGAGTATCAAAACTGTTGCTGCTGCTGCTACTGCACCAGGGGATATTTGCGACATGTAAAACAAAAAAACACAGCTTGCGTGAAGGTAATAATACCGCCCTGTAGTTGGAAAAGGGGTGAGAGCAAAACAAGTGAACTTCAATTGAGAGGTCACCGCTTGGGTCAAATTTGGTCTCCTAGCACGGCGGTGGAAACGATGGGGCGAGCTTGTGAAGTCCACCTGTGTCCACGCAGCAGCATAAATGGATCGTATCACGGCGAGTCGATCGGCAGGTCGGTCGTTTATCGTGGGGTAAAGTGTGGGTGCTCCCACCCCCTCTATATCTCTGGTCAACGTGGAGGCCCTTCCATCAAAATTTTTATTTATCCTGGAGAAATCCGATGAGCTATGAAGCTCTTTTTTCACAGATGTCCAGTAGTTGTACAGTGTTATGAACATGGTAATCGCTGGGCTGCACCATTACCATTTAAGTGAAATTTGAAAAATGATGTTTTTTTTTTCTCTTTTGGCTACGTACGATGCGAAAGACGTTCAACATGCAGATAATTAATTGGGAGGCCATAAGACGTCTGGACCACCCCGTGCAATATTGCCCAGCAAAACGTGGACTCCACCTGTTCCATCTGGCGCCGGCTCCGCATCGCGTTGGCTGCTGCTGCTGCCTTCCCGCTCATCTGTGGTTTCCTCTTCCTCCTCCTCCACCTGGCACCTCTGAGTCGTCCCCTCCTCTGCCTACCTCTAACTGGAGAGTGAGCGGATGTCGTGCGGCGGTGGCAGCGGCGCTTCACCAGTTGGAATTATTCAACTAAACTCGCATCCCTCCTCCTCAAGCTCCCACACTTCATTGCGTCAGCTCAAAACAACCCCCTTTAGCACCTAAATGCAGCAATTTATCATGCCAAACTGCATCCTTCCTAACAGAGTCAAGGGGTCACCCAGCGTGTGACCCTATGACACAGGAGATTGTTTCTTTCATTTGTCAGTGTTGCCATTTTCTTTACATTTTAATAACAAAAAAATGCCCTTCAGGGTGGCTTCTTCGGATTGTCACTTGCGAAGGTACCAACCCAGTGGGGGGGCCTGTTGTCCATTGATGCGGTATTGGGAGCAGTGGCCAAATCTGTGTGTGCCTGATGCTGTTGGGCGTCGTGGGGAGCGGTGGTGCAGCCGTTAGCGCTCAGCACTATGGCGCCGGCGACCCGAGTTCGGTTGGCCCTCAACGGCCACCACCAGCGACGATTATCTCAACCGGTCCTGGGCCTCCCCAACGTCGACTCAGGCTCAAATATCGCCACTGCGGAGACAAATGCGGCCCGGCGTGTTGCTGGCCAACCACCCCCTCGTGTGCCGTGCCGGTCTTCAGAGGCGCTCGCTAACAGCACTTGCCCTATCAGTCGGTTTAAGGCTATGCAGGGGATATTTGTGTTGTCGTTAGAATGGGGAATATATTCTGATGTTGACGATGCCAATAAAATTTATTATAATACTCATTATTATTATTTGCAAACATTTCGTTGAAAGGTAATGCAAGTGCTGTACAGGAAGAAAATGTAAACATTCCTTAAATAAATCCAATACATATGGAGGGCTATACTAGATAGAATTATGGTAAACCGATATAACCGAGCCATTTGTCTAGTGCTCCTCGACCAACGGTATAAACATGAGTTTTCATTCGAGGCCCACTGAGCTATGTAGCTCTTTTTCAAAATAATAATAATAATGCAATTTATAACGCACGCAAATTTGCGGACCTAACGGCCGCAACTCAGAGGCGCGGAGCCAAGCGCAGAGTCACTCGAAATTTTCGTTGTAGAGGTGAGTTTGTATGTGTCTCTTGAAGGAGAGGATTAAGGTGATGTTGCGACTGTACAGAGGGATTGCGTTCCAGACTGTTGGGGCAGCCACCGAGAATCGGCGTATAGACGTGACCGTCCTGGATCTTGGTATCAATAGGAGGTCGTAAGTCGCACTGCGAAGGCATCTGCCGTGTTCTGTGCTGCAAGTCGTCAATAATGAAGAGAGGTACGGGGGGCAGGCAAATGTGAAGGCATGGTGACAGAGTCAGGCGATCTTGTACGTGACCCTGCTGGCAATGGGTAGCCAGTGGAGCCAGCGGAGGGCAGGGGGATGAGTGCGGCCAATGACGATACGTGCCAGGTTGTTTTGTAGTCTTTGAAGTTGTCAGTGGATGACCGGACTAGGACAGAGTTGCAATAGTCGAGGCGAGACCCAACTATGCAACACGCCAATGTGTTGGCAGTTTTCAGTGGAGATGAGAGCACGTAGGTGTCTGAGAGCCTTCAGGTGAAAGTTACATGAACTGATGATATGATTGGTTTGACGGTCGAAGGATAAAATTGAATCTAGGATGACACCGAGATAGCTGAAGTGATCGGTGAACCTGATGCTGTGACCAAAGATGTGTATATGTGTTGGGAGTGCTGATGAATTGAGACGTTGCTTGGTACCTAACATGGTGGCCACTGACTTTGACGGATTAAGGGCAAGGCTGTGTGCGGAGAACCACTGTTGTAGGGCAATGGTGCATTCCGCGAGCCTCTCAAATGGTAGAATTGATGGCGGTGAACAGAATAGTGTTGTCCGCATATGAGTGGTGCTTGACACCGAAGCTTGCGATGAGGCAGCCGATCGGGGAAGTGTAGGAGGACAGAGCCCTGGGGGACACCACATAACGCTTTTGTTTCGGGAGATGTGGGCGAGCTCACCCTGACTGAGGATTGCCAATCAGAAAGGTACGACAGCATCCACTTGATTGCTGAGCCACATATTCCGAAGTCGGATTTCAGGAGGGAAGTAAGGAGGGAGTGGTTGACGGTGTCAAAGGGTGATGAAATGTCCAGACTTACAATAATGTCAATAATCATTCAAATGTCATCGAGTAGTCTTGGTAGGTGCTGATTCTGTGAAGTAGTTTTGATGGTAAGCTGACTGGAAGGAGCAGTAGTTTGGGGAGGAGGTGATGTGGGGTTTTAACTGGACGAGGGCGAGTCTTTTGATGAGTTTAGAGAGGTTCGAGAGATTAGTTATGGGACGATAGCTAGACGGGTCATCGGGGTCTGAACTTGGTTTCTTTAACAGGGGAGAAACCAGGTCAGATTTGAGGTTGGACGGAAAACACCCCAGAGAGAATGAGGCATTTGCGATGTTCCTGATCATGATGGCGAGTTCCAGAGCACATTGCCTGGACAAGGAACCTGGGAGGACGTCGAGTGGAGATGACTTCACGTGAAGTGATTGAATCAAAGAGAAAACGTCTTTTGAAGACACCGGCTTGAACCTGGTTAGACAGGGTTGAGTGCTTACAATTTCAGAAAACGGGAGCGGGGTACGATGGTGTAATAAGAAAGATGTAGTGAAGGATGGAAGTAAGAAGAGCAGGGGATAGTGAAGAAGGACGTGGGTAAGGTACGAGGTGCGGTAACAGTAGATAAACAGTGGGGACGGGACTGCAGCCAGTTGCTGAGGCGCTGTCGCCATCTTGTTATGAAACGACCCGGCCACAAATTATAGCTCGACGAAGCGGCTTATCACGTGGACATTTATCGTAGCCAAAGACTCTGGACGCACGTTGATTCTAAACGTGGATTGAAAAAGCGGAGGACCCGGAGAAAATCCACGTGACCACGGGGAGAGAGACACACACAAACTCCAAATATTCCTGCTGTTTGTCTCTCGAGTCGGGGTGTGCGCGCGTGCGCACATGGTTACGCGTACGGTTAAGGTCGCTTGCTGAAATTACGGCTTCACACGTGCAACGCGTTCCATATAAATTAAAGGCAAATCCATTGATGCCCCGTCTCACTAGTGGTGGAGGAGGGGGGGGGTTGGTGCCGCGTACCCCTCTAGGCGATGCTCAAGCACGTGTGGTGCTGCGCTTGTGTGAATTTGAATAAACATGACAACGTGAGTACACTGTCGCTCCAGACGGAGTTTCTAAACAAAGGATGGTGTTGGGGAGAAAAAAAAACAACGCACAGAGAGGCATCTGGAATGCTACACTTTTCGGAAGGGTTTCATGAAATATAGACGCACGCGGAAGCTTTTGGCTCAACCGTCGAACAAAAAGACGGTCACCGTATCGCGTGCTTTTAGGTGCGCTTTTGCAGGCCGTCTGGAACGCGCTCTTCTCGAGAATACTGTACGTTTTTTTGTATTGTTTGGCCTTCTCTTCAACGATGTTCAGTGTTCTCGGGAAGAATTAGGAGTGCCCGGTTCGGATCACAAACCTCTGCAACAAGCGGTAAATGTGCTACCGCAGTGCCGCATAACTGGCCCAAAGATTCACCAGAATGCCACGAGATAGATTTGTTTTTTTAAGTAGAGGTGGCAGCCCTGCAATTTACAAGCTCGCGACACTGCTGGTGGAAGGATTTCCACCAGAAGAAGCTCTACAGAATGCTGTGCGGTTTTTTTTGGCCTTCTCTTCCACAATGTTCAGAAATGAGAGTTACCCACACTTTACCCCCCACCCACCATCACACACCACGTGCCGACGGAGGCGGCGGCGGAGGGGATCCGGATCGCACCACAACAGCGTTCCCCTTACAAAGCCGCCAACGAATGCCACTCGACAATTCACCGAGCATTGCGCAGAGTGAACTGACGCCGGATTCCGAATGCTAAATCTGGGAACCTGCCAATATTCCGATCTTAATGTCGGTATTCGGTAAATATTTATTTCGACTGCAGGAGGAGGAGGGATCCGATGAGCTATGAAGATCTTTTTTTTTATCACAGACGTCCAGTCGGGGCACGGGGTCAGCGAGTTACAACAACAAATAATAGCGGTGCAAAATAGACAAACGGTAAGCAAGGACACTAAAAATGTATGAATATAAATAAAGTATGTTTATATGAGTACAAATTGCGTGAGTGCAAAAATTCTTGCCGATGTGTCAACACCAAATGCACGGCAGAAAAATAACAACAACAACAACAGTCCCGGATGACACGAAGACAACAGTGCCTTGTGTACCTTCAACTAAAGCAGTTCGAGACCACACCAATACAACGCACAAACGTCCCTCGATAAGATCGCACATTAAAATTGAACTATCGATTGGCGGGTAAGGATCAAACGTTAGAAATCGCGTGCGCAAAAATGCGGCTGCGCCGAGCACCAATCGGTGGTTGTGGCTACGTTGCTGCACGTGACCTGTGACACAACTCCGTGCAGGGAGCAGCGAGGGTTGGTGGATCACCGAAGCGATGTTAGCGAAACCCTCCCCCACAGTCCCGAACCATGCAAAACACGAGCACGTGTTTGTTTAACATTGATTAACTTTTTTTTTACATTTCTTTGAGGGAGGGGGGAGAGAGGGCAAGTTTGGAGAAATAACTCAAATTTAACCCGATGCGATATTTATTCCACGATCGATAATTATATCTTAAAAGCACCGCACGCAGTGCCTAATTTTGCCCATTAACCAATTTTCTAAATTAAAATAAGTGAATTGGCACTTATATGCAAATGTGCATTTAATTCGCCATTTAATTCGACTTAAATTCCGTTAAAGTTAACACCCTTCTCACTCAATTTGAAAATATATACATCTTCTAGATTTTACTGTAAGCCTTTTTTCCACGCACACTCCATGTTTAAACAATACACACGTGTTTATAAATATATACGCTGTGTATATATATAAACAACTACGGGTGTGGGTTCTGCATCGGCGTACGTTTAATTAATTTGTTGAGAGAACAATTAAGATACATTAGCCAAGCGATTGTTGGGCATAAGAAAACTTCCTTAATCTGTTTTTCACGTCCAACAGTTTACTGTTGATGGATGTCTTCCATTCCATGTTCAATGGGCACAAAAATTACAATTCCATGAGTAATTGGTGGCAATAAAATAAGGCGACATTTTACACGATCCGTCGCATGGGAATTCTACGTTGGAATTCTATACTTTACTTATGCAAGAGCAGGGGGTCGCGAATCAAAAGAACAAGAAGAAGCCGTTTCTTTCGAATTCAGGAAAACCAAAATCTATATTTCAAGAGCAGCAATCAATGCAGGTGAATGCGAGACGGTGGTCCTTGATAAATAATTGTCACGAAGCGGCCCTTGATGAGCCGCATGCGGCTCCTGAGCCTCAGGTTTCCGGCCTCTCCCCAGGGTGAACTGGACTTCTATGGTGAACTGGACTTCCATGGTGAACTGGACTTTCATTGTAAACTGGACTTCCATGTTAAATTAGACTTTCATGGTAAGCTGGAC